>CAKNWT010306536.1:6315-18645 GCA_932066315.1 Andricus coriarius | reverse complement strand
ATTTTAACTATAATGTCGGCTTCACTTTCAAACTTCCTCGAACTGATTTATGCAATACTTGCTATAAAAGTGAGACAGAAGAAGTGACAAGTGAAGACTTAATTAAACACAAAGAAAGTGCTCAAATTTATTTATCATTGAAGAATCAAATACTCTCTGAAAATACCAGTCTATGTTGCGAATTTGACTTTGCACAGAACTTACCCTTACCTAAATTACCGGTATCCGAACAATTTTACAAACGGTTAGTATGGCTTTTTTTATTTAATGTGCACATACACAACACGGGCACAAGCTACGTATTTCCTCTTCTTGAAGGGATTGTAAAAAAAGGAGCAAACACTGTATGCAATTTTATTCAGTACGCAATAATGAGGGAGTTTGATAAAGTCAAATTCAGCTCCATAACTCTATTTTCAGATGGATGTCCCGGACAAAATAAAAATTATACTGAAATAATTTTTTGCTTCTATTGTCTATTAATTTGCAAATTGAAATTAAGTATATCTTTCCAGTTCGTGGACACTCCTATTGTCAATGTGATAGGAATTTTGGCACATATTCGCAGAAGCAAAAAAAATTAGAGCGCATTGAAACACCGGATGACTATATGGAATTGATTCAAAACGCTCGTTCCCCTCCATTTACTGTGATTACGAAATGTGAAGATTTTTTGCAGGATTTCGAAAAAAGTTTAAAGGGCAAAATCCGCAAACCAAAAAATTTTCAAATTATTAAAGCTTTTGTTTTACATTTTTTCCCCGACGGAAAAGTAGTCGTTTATGATAATTATAAATTGGAGAACGCAACTACTTTTTTCTTTACTACTAATCTAAAAACTAGAAGATCTTCCAAAAAGTTGTCCACCTCGAATTGGACTAAAAGCAGCTAAAATAAAAGATGTAAAAAGTCTCTTTAATTATTTAAGTGCCCCTGGAAAAGAATTCTTTGAAAATTATTTTTCGCAATTTAATCAAAATAATTCTTCCGAAGACAGCACTGACTACAGTGACGAAAATGATTAAATTAGTTATAAAGAAATCTTACAAGTTACTATATAAACATTATGTAAGTTTTAATTTATATAATTTGTTATTCAAAAAGAATAAACAACAAGCTAATTTTAATTTTCTAAAAATTCGTTCGACTCCCGAAGCACATGAGACTTACAATATCTAATTTAAGCCATGAGAAGAATAAAAATCGTTGTAAATTTTTAGTGACAATTCATTGGAATTCTATTAATGCCGTTAGTTTCGTAATATAATGGTCCATATTTTCTGAAATTTTTATTACAAAATTCCTATTATTGTAGAACTTGTAGTGAATTGAACACAAAAAATTCGTATTTTGCGATTGCAGAAAAAAGTAAGATTTCCTTGATTATTTCGAAAAATAATGAAGTTATCACATTTATTCATAGGGCTAAAAATATGCGCAATAAAATTTTCTATCAGGATATGTTATTAAAAAATTAAAATTTGACCTGGAAAAAAATATGACCCAGAGGCCAACTAAAACGACGGCGTTTCGGGCGTATCCCCTTTTGATCGCCGGCGGTTCAATTTTTCCACAAAAACCGAATATCGTCTCATATACGATCAAAACATGTGAAAAGTCACGTTAATAATCAGTCTCTGAAATCTAAATTAACTTTTTCCACTTGCATGACTCTAATTGGACAACGTGTCGTGAGCATGGCATTAGAGAGCACTTCCTGATTCTACCGTCTTTCAAATAGTCATTGCATTGAGTAAAACAGCAAACAGGGTTTTCTTATAAAAGACGAACATTTTTTCCTTCGCCATCAGTTTGATTCAGTTGTTACATAGCTTCTTACCAACATGGGTACACTAACTTACTTTATTCTCTCAATACTTTGTGCGGTTTTGCAACACGAAGTCCTAGCTTCTTCACCTGGTGGTGCAGTTCCGAGTGGTAAGTGAAATAATTATACTGTCTTCGAAAAAAAATTAATTTTCAAAAAAAGGTTTTTCATTCGCAATTTCTTATTGAAGAGTAGGAGATACGACGTGAAATTAACAAACAGTAATTTAGAGCCTTCAGAAAAAAAACACGAATCATTCTTAATTGATATAAAAAAACATGTTTACTCTCTATGAACGTCCCATATGAAAGTATCGTGATCCTAGCATCATAGGCTTATCTCATTGTTTTGATTAAATTGTCGATCGGTCAACAAAATTAACTTGATAAAAAATTAATGCAATGTCTAAATCGGTAAAATTGGTAAAATACAATATGTTTGACAAATATGGAACCACAAGGTGCTATCTAGTGCGATGCAGTTACACGTTGCCAGATTAAAATTATGAAGATAAAAAAAGATAAGAATGCAAGCCTAATAGTTTAAAAAACTTGCTTCTCATTATTGGTATACGCCCTTCTTGTAAAGTAGGGTATTACGAAAATGCGTTTGAAATTTTGTTTTCCTGGTTAAGGTCAATGATATTCGTTTTAAGGCTAAGTTTTAAGGAAAATTGTGTAAAAATAAGGAAAGTGTAAGCAAGTTAATTTTTTAAGGACAACAAGCTGATAAATAAACTTTTATACTACTATATAGAAATTGCATGGCTTTTTTTTTTAATTTTGATGGTAACGGTTGCCGAGACTTTTTCGGATTTCCGGATTAACTTCTGTGACGTATCAATCAATGGTACCCCTAACTCCAAAAATTTCAATTCTACACGAAATCCATACGGCGTTGAGGACTTTGTTCTCCTTTTTTTTAGGTTGGACAATAATTATTATTCTTGTAGAATTATGAATATATCAATGTGATTCGAATTATTTAAATGAATTACATTTGTTTAAATAATTGTTTTTTTCTGTAAAAGTCGAATATTTGTTAACAGAATTAAATTCCAGGTTGCTTTTTTTCACATATTTTATACGTTTTCGATACTTCAGCTTTATTACAATTATTTAACAAGCATTTGAATACAACTGAATAACTTTGAATACATTACATTATCTCAATTTCCTGAATTCGTGGAATTACCTGTATTATCCGGATTAATTGAATCGGTGGAATATTCTGAATTTTGTTATTTCTTTGAATTCGTCAGTATCACTGAATTCATGCAATTTCTTCAATGATCTGAATATAACAGATTTCTTGGTATTCCCTCAAGTCCAAGGAAATAAAATAATTCAAAGAATTCAAAAGAATTTAGGGATGCCACATGAATTGAATGGATTTTAAGGACTTAAAAATAATGCAAATAATTCACAAGAATTTAATAAATACAAGAAATTTTAGTAATTCGAGAGATGCGTTCCACTAGCACCTCCACAACGGAACTTAGATATTTTTTTGATGCCATATGCTATAATTTTGGGCTTTTCTTGGGTTTTTTGGCCTTTTTTGGGCTCCGATGCTGATTTTCGGGCTCTATTATTTTTCCCAAAAAACCGAACTTTTGGGTGGATATGCTGGCAGCCAGCACCTCCAATACACACAATTTGGAAAATCAAGAAACCAACAGCGCCACGATTTTGGGTTTTTTTGGGTTCTTCAAAAATCCAAAAATTGTTTGACAAAAAAAAAACGGAATTTTGTGGTGGAGGTGCTGGCATTTAGCGCCTTCACTATAAAGAATTAGAAAAATTAAAAAAAAAATCAACAGCGCAAGAATACTGAGCTTCTTTTGGCTCTCCAAAACTGCAAAATTGACTTTCAAAAAAAAAAAAAACTGTCTCCTAAATATTATCCTCAAAATAACTTACGCAAATAGCCTAAATGTAGGCATAACCGAATTTCGGGCTCTTTTTGGGCTTCCGAAAACACTAAAAAAACCCCATAAAAAACACTGAAGAAAAAGATATGGTATAAGTACGAGAAAACATATACGGTAGATCTGAGCAGGTTTTGAGCTCACTAAAAATAATAAATCAAATTGTCCGAAAACAAAACATAACACTAACACCTGACCCCAATAAAAAATATAGATATCAAACAGAGCCAAAAAATAAGAATAAAAAATTATACCAGTCACCTTCACAAAACTCTGAACTATACCGAAAATCCCACAGAAAAAAACACCCCTGACACATTCAACACATTTAACGAACAAATTCTCACCTTCCGTCAACTAAAACCGCGAAAACAATCTTAAATTAGAAATAATCACCACAGAAAGCCTTACCAGACTCGGGTTGATATAACCATATCTAGTTTATATATAGATATATCTCCACAGTAATATTATACCGCCCCTGAATAGTTCGGTAATTCAGTGTGATTGGGGTAGTTCCTAGGGGTTGTTTAATGTTACCGCGGAGATAAGGATATAGAAAAGAGTTTTGGAAAAATGTTAGTTTTATGGGTTGTTTTCGCTTTAGGCTGAATGCGTAAGTTATTTTAAGGGTAAATTCTGGCAGTTCTCAAAATTAGCCTAAAATTATGGCGTAAAGAAAATATTTAACTTCCGTTGTGGAGATGCTAGCGTAACTCACCTGAATTCAAGGAATCAATGAAATTCAATGAATTTGAGGAATATATGGAATTCTAAGAATTCGGTGAATTCGGTGAATTCTATGAATTTACGGAATTTAGAGAACTCAGAGTATTCTCGACCAAGGCGAATATAGAGTCCGGATCCGCCAGGCCGAGAATGCCGCCGATCGAGGAAGGGTGGAAGCAATAATGATTAACATTTTAACATCAAAATTGTGTTTTTGGTCGGTGAATTGGATACAATATCCCGCATTTGCCTGGGTTCGAACAAGTGGTGTCTGGACACAGCCCGGCCGGAAAATCTCTTGGGACTAAACCTCCGGGAGGAGCCAAGACAGTTAAAGGATCATTAGTTAGATTTCCTCTAACGCGTCATCTCAGTACGAAACACGTCTAATAAAAAACACCGCACCGCCCGGCACTCGCCATTCACGAATGCGTTCAAAAAGCCAACGTGCTCGGCCTAGCCCACAACCATATGAACACTTCTGCGGCACGTCACAACTGCGGCATCTCTACCTAGCGGCTTCTCTTCCGCGCGGCATTTCTCACAATGAAATTGACATTTTTGCGGCTTCTCTCGTCAGTGGCAAGTCTCCCAGTGGCATCTCTCCTTTCAAGAAAATTTTTCAAGTTTAAATAGAAATGGCAAAACTGAGGCGAGTCTCCCAGGACTTATTGTCTTTTCGGCGGCATCTCCCATTCGGCAAAAATTTGCAAGTCCATATTAAAATGACAAAACTGCAGCAAGCCTCACAGGACTAATTGTCACATCTGCGGCATCTCCTAACCGCGAGAAGTCACCCCAGTGGCAGTTATCGCCCAAGAAAATTTTCTAAGTAGCTCTAAAGATGGAAAAACTGCGGCAAGTCTCTCCAGCGGCATCTATCCCCCAAGAAAATTTTCTATATACTTGTAAAGATGGCAAAACTGCGGTAAGCCTCCCGAGCGGCATCTTTGCAACAGGAACATTTTTCAAGTAGTTATAAAACTGGCAAAACTGCGGAAAGTCTTTCCAGTGGCATCTCTCGCCAAGATAATTTTCTGAGCAGTTCTCAAGCTGGAAAAACTGCGGCAAGTCTCTCCAGCGGCATCTCTCCCCCCAGAACAATTTCTATATAGTTGTAAAGATGGCAAAACTGCGGCAAGCCTCCTGAGTGGCATCTCTTCCCCAAGAAATTTTTTTAAGTAGTTGTAAAGATGGTAAAACTGCGACAAGTATATTCAGCGGCATATCTCTCCCAAGAACATTTTCTATATAGTTTTAAGAATAGCAAAACTTCCCAAGCATCTTGAGCGGCATCTCTCTCCCAAGAAAATTTTCTATATTGATGTAAGGATGGCAAAACTGCGGCATATCTTCCCAAAGAATATTTTTTATATAGTTGTAAGGATATCAAAACTGCGGCATATCTCCTCAATGGCATCTGTCGTCCAAGAACATTTTCTGAATAATTTTAAAGATGGCAAAACTGCGGCAAGTCTGCCCAGCGGAATCTTTGCCCTAAGAAAATCTTCTATATAGTTGTAAGGATGACAAAACTGCGGCAAATCTCCCCAATCGCAGTTATGCCATCTTTAGAACTGCACAGAAAATTTTCTTGGCGAGATATACCGCTGGAGAGACTTGCCGCAGTTTTACCCTGTTTACAACTACTTAGAAAATTCTCTTGAGGGAGAGATGCCGCTCGGGAAAATTGCCGCAGTTTTGCTATCTGTAGAACTAAATAGAAAATACTCTTGCGGGAGAGATACCGCTCGGGACACTTGCCGGAGTTTTGCCATCATTGAACTGTTTAGAAAATTTTCTTGGGGGAGATATGCCGCTGGGGAGGTTTGCCACCAGTGAGAGATGCCGCAGCAGTGACAATCCGCAGAAGTGACATGCCGCGGGTGTAGCTTGTTGCAGAGGGAGCATAGGAGGAATTCGAAGAATTGAAGTAGATCACATAATTCTTAAAATTTAGAAAATTCTAGGAATTAAAAAAATTATGGGAATTCAGAGAATTCAAAGAATTTTAGGAACTTAAGGAATACTTGATATTCACTCAATTCTAGGAATTCAATGAAATTTAGAAATTCCAGGAATTCAAGGAATTTATAGAACTCAATGCATTCAAGAAACATGGAGAATTTAAGCAATTCAAAGAATTTAAGTAACCCTGAGAATTCAAGGAATCCATATAATCAATTCTAAGAGTTGCGAGCATCAAAGGAATTCAAGGAATTTAATTAGCTTACAACATTCAAGAAATTTAGAGTTCTAGGAATTTAAGGAATTATAGGAATTCACGAAAGACCAATAATTTGAGGAAGGCAAGGAATTCAGAGAATTTAAAAAAAATTTAGTCTTCAAGGAATCTAGTAAGTTCAAGGTATTTAAGGGTTTCTAGGAATTTGAAGGTTTCATCATATATAAGGAATTATGAAATTCAGAGACAGGGTAGCATCTAGGTAATTCTAGGAATTTAGAGAATACGAAGAATTTAGAAGATTTTAGAAATTTAAAGCATTCAAGGAATACAGGGAATTTAAGGAATCCAGAGAATTCGAAGAATTCCGATAAATCGAGGAATTCGTAAAATCCAGAGAATTTGAGGATTCAGAAAATTCAGAGAATTTCAGGATTCAGAAAATTCAGACAATTAAAGTTTTCGGAAAATTCTTAAAACTTAAGGAATCTAGTAAATTGAAAAAATTCAGAGAATTTAAGGAATTCAGAGAAATTGAGGATTAATAAAAGTCGGGAATGTAACGAATTGAGCGATGCGACGGAATTAAGAGAATTTCAGAAATCTAGATAACCTAAGGAATTAAAGAAAACCAAATAATTTAAGGCCTTCATAGAAATCAAGGATTTTAGATATTTCAAGAAATCCGAGAATTTCAGAAAATTTAAGGATATCAGAGAATTGCTGGAATTCAGTATATTCTGAGGAATTAGGAAGGATGTGGGGAAACTAAAGAATTCTAAAGAATCCGAAATAGTTAATAATAATTATTAGTAATTCGAAAGACCACTCAGTATACGAAGAATTCAAAGAACTCCAACGAATTAAAGGAAGTTCAATCTTAATTCGCATTAACTTCAAACAATATTCTAAACTAGATAGTACTAATTTCTAATCCTGTCTACTGTATACCGCACGTGCGTTCTAAAACAAGAAGTCAAATCAAAAAGAAAAGCGGTTCTTTCATAACAGGAAACCAGAGCCAGAGTGTTATTAATGAAATTTCCTATTGAAATTTGTTTATACAGAGGTGCCACGATTGTGACAGAGTAAAATCAGTATTGCCCGTCACTTAAAATAACCCTGATCTACAGAGTATTTCTTTGATTAAAACTAAACTATACATGAAACGTCAGAGCAAGGGTCCGTAATTCAGAAAAGAAACCACCAGCAAACACCCAGGGCCTCGTAAAATACTATTTATTTATTATTATTTTATTTATTATTTCATACCCTTCCGGAGTCTTAATCATCGACGAAATTTATTGTAACTGGAGAGAGGACGAAATTATGAGGGATCTACAAACTACTAAGCAAGCGGGCATGGGCCTCGACCCCACAACGAGAGAGTAAAGTCTCTTTCTTATTATTCTCTCTCACCGGAGTACCACCGAAACGGTGTCACTATGTATTCGCTAATCTTATATGTAACTTGAATCGGCCACCTGTATTCTGAAGGCCCTGATTAGTTAATCATGATCATAGACCTAGGCGCACTCCCGAAAAATTACAAGTCTGCGAACTCGCTTGGCCTGCAATATCTGCCCACGTGATCTCGGTGACGACGCCCATTGGAAACGACATCGATTCTGGAATTTCGATCCTGTTGTACTTCCGGAAGCCTTTCGGCCGATCACTTTTGTTCTGACTGTCCTACCGAGTAGGTAAACTGAAACATACACACAGTTGAGGTTACCGAATTGAACCTAAAAATGTCGAGCTCTGGCGAGGAGACTCTAGGCGACAACAATATATTCACTAGAATCCGTAAGATTTTAAAGGCACAACAGGAACAGGTATGAGTTTTTGATATCTCAGCAAACTCGATG
Organism: Andricus coriarius; assembly: GCA_932066315.1. Lineage (NCBI taxonomy): Eukaryota > Metazoa > Arthropoda > Insecta > Hymenoptera > Cynipidae > Andricus > Andricus coriarius. The sequence continues at coordinate 10,105 of CAKNWT010306536.1, read as the reverse complement.
GTCGAAAGGGCTAATTTAAAGATAATTCACATTGTACTATTAGGGCCACGTGTTCCGACCATGGAGTTCCGCCAGCCCCCAAGTGTTCCCGCGAGTGCTTCATACCGACATTTTTAATTCTTCATTCTTTTCGAGACTTGCCGGTTAATTTTTTGTACAGTGCGCTCTCACTTTCTCAAAATTCGTGAACTTATTTCATTTGTAAAGTGCGGTCTCACTACTTTCAGATTTCGGAGTTTGAAGTTAGATAGACCTTCATTTAGTTGTGGGGCTTTAAATATTAAAAATGATAAGATTGTGGGTAATTTTGGTAGCTTTGCCGATAGGATACCGGTTGATGGAAGTTGTAATGCGATGAATGTTAATTTCTCTTGTCTGAATAGAAGTTCTTTTTGAGTACGTAACCCAATTCCCTCTTTATTCTTGCACATAAGATACTAGAAAGTAAAGTTTAAAGAAAAGATCAAAAAATTATGAACTAAAGGTTTTTGGAATAATTTTGAAAGGAAATTTTGCAATGATGGGCGTATTATCGAGATACGCCGGAGAATTACCATGTCATACGATATAAGGGGTCGTTCATAGAGTATCAACATCTCTTTCCTACTCTTAAAATAATACTAATAAATTAACTTGTATCATCTTTACAGATTCGTCAAGTGCTTCATCTTTAACATCTTCTATTTGTCCTACATGCCATATCCGTCACGAGGGACGGACAATGCCGGCGTTTGTCTTCAAGGGTCCAGCGTCACCCGCCTATAAACAAAGTGTATATATAGTGCATACAGAGAATCCTACCCATGTTGGGCTTACGGAAAATGGAAAGGTTTTTGGACATGGCTTGGCTATACAATCGTATTTCGTCGTGTCGCGCCCTCAGTTTTACCGCGTAGGGTATGCAGTCTCGACGCATGAGGGCGAGAACCTCAAGTATCACAAGGTACACCAATTTATCCCACACGGCAACGTTATCTTGATTGAAACGACCGTACCCATTTTGTTGGGCAATGGATATTCGGAACATGGTGCTCTCTCTAAACATGGATATACACCGGCAGAAATTAAATGGGCTGATGAGTACGTTAAGGAGTATATTAAGAGAGTGTATCCGGAACAATCACAACCGTGACGGTGGTTTGAGGACTAGCGCAGAATTAACATTGATGACGGGCAGGGCAGTGTAGAGTTCGAAATGCGGTAATTTACGACAGGCACGTGGAGAACTCATCAGTAAGTTTCCGCAAGTGCTTGAGCGGTTTCTTGAAACTTATATGTTCATTTTTTTAGAACTTTTTTTGATTACGTACCGCCTATCTGCGTATTGCGTTCACTATTTCTTAAGGAAAACATCATAAACGATAAATTTGAAAAATGAACTTTCTACAAAATCCTTGTCTCTTTGTTAACCTGCCAGTAAGCTTGTTGATTACAGTTTCAAATTTTATGTTATCTATCATTTTGAAAGTCTAGCCAGTAGATGAGTAGAGTAATGCACACACTTCATTACGACACACGCTTGCGGGCAACTGCATGTATTGCGCGTAGATTTAGGTTTAATATTATATCTAGTTATATACCGATGGTAGCAGACCGGTACCTTATCCTAACTGTACTTTAGTCCGACGATTATATGTGTACAATTTGTATTTGTATATTGTATCACCTTTTTAGTTGTTTGGTGTGAGTTGATGTGTCAAATAAACATATATAATATATATATATATAAACAAAACTAGACTGTTTTTCATTTTGATTCTCAATATTTATATATCCGTATTTTTGACTTGCGGGTAGAAATCAGAAGACCTTCGGGTAGAAATCAAAGGCCGAACAAGTTTTATGCTATTCAAATAACATTCTGAGTTGTCGATCCGCCATTTGGTCGACGGTTTTGGATCCATCATTTTGAATTTTCAAATTTAAATTTCTGATTCGAAATCAGCGGCTCCGAAAACCGCCCTATTAAGTTTTATGCAAATCTTATTACTTTTAGAGGTTTAGGTCCGACTTCGTGAATTTTTAAATTGTAATCTGGGTTGAAAATCAGTGAGACCTCTATTATCGAACCGCCTATTATTATTATTATTAACCTCTGATTATCGAATTTTCTTGAAAATTGTCTAAAAGAAACATATATGGCTTAGTGTATCATGAATCAGAACGCAATCTAATATTTATTATCGTATGAATATTCATACGATCTGTTTTACCGATAAAGTTCAATTTGAATTTGAAATTTGAAAATTCTATCAACTCGTGTTGATTCAGGTTGAGATTTAGTTATTTGAGTTAGTTTTAATGAAAGTCTTTGAATTCATGTAGAATTTTATCCTCATCCATCCGAATCACTACAACCGCACAGGCTGTAGAAAAACCAAGGATTCATTTGTTAATTTTTTTTTTCAAAAGCTACGATATGCTACTAAGTGGGGGACCGGTGTAAATTGATACTGTCCCGTAATAGTTCAAACAAAATTACCTCTTAAAAAATGAATGAATTGAAAATGTATTTTAATTCAACTTTAATTGTTAAACATTATCCTGTACTAGCAGAGATAGCGCGCTATGCGCGTTTATAACATTCTCCTTATTTTAGTTGTCTACCTCTCAAATTAAAATACATATATGCTTAAATTTAAGGTGCCATAAAGGCCTAAATAAAAATTATTAAATTTTTCTGATTTTAAATATCAAAATTCAAGAATTTTTAATTCTAAATCTACGAATGAAACAAATTTTTGAATGTATGCCATCAAAAGGACAGAATTTTGAATTCTGAAACTTGAATCTTGCCTAATTAATAATTGTACATTCTCTAAATAAAAACTATTCAATTTCAAGGATATGAAATTCATTAGGTCGAATTAAAGATAAGACCATAAGCAGTGTGTGCTTTAAATGTGAGATATTTGCTGCAACTTTTGTAGGTCATTTATAGGTCACAAATTTCAAAAATGATGGAGTTCCACGAATAATCATTGTATCTTTTTTTTCACAATGTATGTATGCATTGATATAAATGTATTATATGAATATATTCAGGTATCAATATGTCTCAGGAGTTGGAATATTTGAAAATTACAGTTTTTAATTTTTGACGCTAAGATCCTCCAAAGTCCTCCAAAGTCCGCCTTGACGGCACGAAATGTATAATCGCGGAACTGATAAATTGATATGCAAGCTTTTATGCATATTCATGATCTTACGTGTAATGACATCAAGGGCCTTAAGTTCGTTCTTCGTCCATTGAACCACCCCAAACGAGTGGAGTAGAATCGGGACAACAAGCATGTTAGTCGCAGACATCTTGTTCAACGCTGACAGATTGGAAGACCAAATCTGTCGAAGAAGATGCTTGTATCTGCTTCGGAGAGCCTCCTTTACTGATCTTACGTCCTGAATGCGGCTTTGAGGCACTTATATCCACAGGCTCAGGGTCCTCGGGAACACCATTAATCTTTCCTTTCTTCAGACTTATTTTGGCACACTTGTCAAATCCAAAGTCCATCCCAATCTCTCCTGTGTACTTCTTAAAGATATTTATGGCAGTTTGAAGTTTGCTTTTACCAGAGGCATGGATCTTTAGGTCATCCATATAAAATACATCAGTGACCTTATTCTCGCGCTGGTTAGTGTCGCCACAGAGGTATCCAGAAGAATTTCGTAGTGCAAGATATAGACGCGAAAGTGTGATGCAAAAAAGCAAAGGGCATTTTGATTCTCCCTGAACCATCTCTCCCTCTTCTGTATTCTCCTCTTGGCGTCAGATAACAGCCGTATTTTGTCA
>CAKNWT010306534.1:0-13519 GCA_932066315.1 Andricus coriarius | reverse complement strand
AACGGAAGTTTATCTGAAGAGTTTTCGATCCGCGATGGCCTGAAACAGGGCGATTCACTTTCGTGCGTCCTCTTCAACTTAGTTTTAGAATACGTGGTCAGACAAGTGCAGGTGAATCCGACCGGTGCTACCCTCAATGGGATAATACAAATTCTTGGATATGCGGATGATCTCGACTTACTAGGGGATGATAAAGAAACAGTAGCTAAAAATGCGGAAATCTTGATCACAAAAGCCAAAGATATCGGTTTGGAAGTTAGCGAATCGAAGACAAAATATATGACCGTCGACAGAAACGAACAAAGTAATCAAGACAGGGATCTAATGGCCGGAAATATGAAATTCGAAAGGGTTAACGAGTTTAAATACCTCGGGTCTATTCTAACTAGCAAAAATAACACTAAAACAGAAATCAACGCGCGCCTACACGCTGGCAATGGGTGCTATTATGCAGCAAACACGCTACTAAAATCGCGGTTGCTATCTAGAAACATCAAAGTAAGAATTTACAAAACGATAATAATGCCGGTCGTCATGTACGGGTGCGAAACGTGGGCACTGACGAAAGGAAACGAGAATAAGTTTAGAGTTTTTGAGAACAAAGTACTGAGAAAAATCTATGGCCCAAAGAGGGACGAAGAGACCGGTGAATGGAGAAAACTGCATAATGAAGAGCTGCATGCTCTCTACGGGTCAGCAAATATTAATAGAGTAATGAAAGCGCGTAAATTGAGATGGGCGGGACATGTAGCAAGAATGGGCAATGAAAGAACAGTGGCGCAAGTTTTAAGAGGGAAAGCGATTGGTAAGAGACCTTTAGGCAGACCGAGAACCAGATGGGAGAAAAATGTAAGGGATGACCTAAAAGAACTAGGACATGATTACTTAAACTGGATGGAGGATGCACAGGATAGAGATGCGTGGCGGTTTCGGGTAGATGAGGCAATGAACTTTCGAGTTCGAACTGCTAATCTATAATAATGATAATAATACATGTTTTTATATAGATTTTTGCATGCCCAATCCGAATATGATATGTAAATCGTTGTAAGATAAAATCAAAAATGGCGGAGTCAATATGTCAGACTAAAATTGTAAAACGAAACCGATTTGACTAAAATTTGCTACAAGTTGGGTTTTCAGGTCGCTGATTACAAATACAAGGTCAAAAATTACAAATTCAAAATTTCGGATCCAATATGGCGGACCAAAATTTGAAAAAAGAAGCCGATTTGACTAAAATTTGCTAGAAGGGTGTTTTTCGCGTCGCTGATTTCAAATCTAGGGTCAAAATTCTAAAATTCAAAATGACGGATCCAATATGGCGGACGAACATTGTAAAAGGAAACCGATTTGACGAAAGAATACTACTCGGGGTTTTTTTTTTTGGGTCTCTGATTTTAAACCCAGGGTCAGAATTAAAAAATTAAAAATGGAGGATCCAATATGGCGGAACAACATTGTGAAAGGAAACCGATTTGACTGCAATTTGCTATAAGGTGGTTTTTCGGGTCGCTCATTTCAAATCCACGGTCAAAATTAAAAAATCAAAAATGGCGAATCCAATATGTCTTTTTTAAATTCTGGAATTTTGACTTTGGATTTCAAATCAGCCACCTGCAAACCCACCGATAGGCTATTTTATGTCAAATAAATTTTGTTCTATAATTGTGGTCAGCCATATTGGAACCGCTATTATCAATTTTTTAACTTTGACCCGGGGTTTGAAATCAGCTACCGAAAAAAACCCCGGGTATCATTCTTTAGTCAAATCTGTTTCCTTTTACAATGCTCGTCCGCCATTTTGAATTTTTTATTTATAACCCTGGATTTGAAATCAGCGACCCTGAAAATACCCTTGTAGAAAATTTTAGTCAAATCGGGTTCCTTTTACAATTTTGGTCCGCCATTTTGAATTTTTTAAATTTTGACCTTGGATTTGTAATCAGCAACCTGAAAACCCAACTTGTAGCAAATTTTAGTCAAATCGGTTTCTTTTACAATTTTAGTCTGCCATATTGTCTCCGCCATTTTGGATTTTATCTTACAACGATTTACATATCGTATTCGGATTGGCCATGTAAAAATCTATATAAAAGCATGTATAACACATAAAATGTAAAATCTAAGCGTTTTTAGTATTCAATAAACGATTTTTTTGCCAAAAATGCTATCTTCAACACAGATAATCAAGGTCAAAATTATTTTTTTTCACTTTCTCTATAATTTTTATATATTTGGAAAGGTTTTTTCTTTAATTCGAAAAAAAATCCCTCTACGTCATTCCGATCCAAAGTTCTACGATTTTGAGACTGAATTTCAAAAAAGGTCCACTGTGCGGCGTCTCGCTTCGTATGTGAAGGTGCAATATTTAATTAATTTTAATATATTTCGAAAATTTATAAGAAGAATTAATGACATCAGAAGTTTAAGAAAATACTTCACCTACTAAAACCTAACATTCTTATTAAAGGATTTCAAAATATGCTGTAAATGCTTAATTTCTGCCAACGACTTTTCCATCCGTTAATAAGTAAAATGTCTAAAAAAAGACTTGTAGGAGTTTTTGTTTTATCCATGACAAATTTTATTTAAAAATTTCTATTTTTCAGCGTAACAATGGGAGATAGGGAAGAAGTCTGAAGCAAAAATAGTAGCTTTTTATTCTAAAGTAGCTTCGAAAATACATATGGGTGATTCCAAAGTTTTTTTTCCAAATCGGCTGCGCGACCATGTCAGTGATTTGGCTGGCGATTTTTTTCTAATAGTAGGTGCCGAAAAAATTCCAAAAATTTTAAAATTTGATTTTATTACCAATTTTTCATTTTTTTTCAAACCTGCATAAGAACGGCAATTCATAGCCGATTTTTAAGTTTAGTGGCTGAATTTATTCACTAAATATGACCAAACTTGAAAGAGCCACCAATTATTAATTTTCAAGTTCAGCGATCTCACTTTTGTATAAAATTATAGTGTACGTTGTACTAAATATAAATTTCATGAACATAATTTCAGTGAATCCTTTTTTTTCCATGCCGTCAATATTTAGCAGTCTACAAAAGCTACTTTTCGTCAAATTTACCATTTTCACAACGACCTTATTGCTACATTCCAAAATTCATGTCTGAATATTATATGCAAATTCATAACTTAAGCCTTGCAAAAAAGCTACAGAGGTTTTTCTCTGTAGCTGTTTACATATTTCGAAATCTTATGAAATGGAAATAATTATCAGGATGAAAACAAAGGTTATTCTTAGAATTCCTCATATTTATTGATTAATAGGTAACTACTCTCTTATCCAAATATTTACTTGCTATTTAAAAACAAAATATTATAAATCATAGTGCAAAAAATCCAGAAATCCCTATGTTCGTCATATATTGTCGATGACTGGGGTCTTGGCCATAGTTGTATGTTTTACCGTAATGAGAAAATTCTAGTTTTCAATTACAGAGAATTGAGTTCGTCTTTTAGTATTGAAAAAAAATGTTTATTATCTATCACTGCATTTTTGAAACTTAGTTTAGTTATCTCAAAATGATTTAAAAGTTAAGTCAAAATACTTTTTTATTTTATTATGCCTTGGCAGAGATAATGTTGAATTAACAAAAATAAATCTCTGCTGAAGGATTTTCTGTTTTATGACGTTTAGTAGTAAATATGTTATTGAACAAACAATATCATACAACAAATCAGATCCAAATATGCTCAGAGTTTGAATAAAATTATCCCGCTGATAATAATATATTATTTTCCCTTTCCTTCGAAGAAGTCCTTGGTTTTGTATACATTTTGGCGTATTTAGTCTTCTGGCGGCAGGCTGACTCCACTCGGACCGCTACTACTGTCGGATTCCACGCGCTGAGTGAAGCCACCACTATACAGTCAGACGGGCGGTCCTTCTCCCGCGTCCGCACTAATGTCGGGGCCAAAAGTCGTCGAGGCCCGCACTTCTTTTGGTTGCAACTCACTCAAAAAAATCTCTGAAATATTCAACAAAACACGTTTAAAAGCTTTTAGTTTTCCGAATGCAACGACATAATCACTTTCAGCCTTAACAAATTTGGTCAATAGTTAGAAGGCAAAACATCCCAAAAAACAGGGTTTTTCGGCCTCCTTCAAGCCTCGACTTTCACCTTTTTCAAAAACGCGGTCATTGTTAGGGAAAATATGGAAAATTTGTTAGATATTCTCTTAACATTTTTTAATGCTATACATTTGTCAAAATTTTGAAATATTTATTAATTTAGTTTTTCCGGGGATTTATTTACAAATACTTTATCTTGAGAATGAACTATGATTCCTTGATTCTTATCTGTTGACCCGAGTTGGCTTGTTATGTTATTATAAATTCAATTATTGAACTGCATTTGCATCACAAAACTGCTTATGCAGAGCCATCAAACGGTTTCCTATTTTCATTTGTTATCAATATTACGTATATTAAGATTTTCCAGATTTTTCCTAACGTCGTTGACCTTGTTTTGGGAACAGGTGAAAGTCGAGACTTGAAAAGAGGAGGTCGTAAAGCCCTGTTTTTTAGGTGGTTTTCCTTCTAACTATATACAACATTTTTCCAGTTTGAAAGTGATCATAACGTCGAATTCAGAAGAGGCTTTCAGACGTTTTTTATTAAACAATTTAGAGATTTTCTTTGGGCGAGTTGGGATTAAAGGAAGTGCGGGGCCCCGACTTTTAGCTCCTGAATTAGTACTGATTCAGTTCGTCCTGGAGCCATATAGAGGAGGTTGTATGAGGTAAAGATCCCAGAAATTTCTTTAATTAATATTGTGCAGAATGATCTGCTGAGTCCGACGGTATGAGATGATATTGCGAATTCACTGTCGTTCTCTAAATATTTTTTAACAAACATTTCTGTTTTGCAAATCATGCTGTATATCCTTAAATTATAGACATTTTAAAGACATTGTTATTACAAAGCATATAAAAATCAATTTTGATGCATTGTTAATAGATACTTTTGGGTTTGTTTTCAGAATTAATCAGATTATGATACTCTGAATAAAACCTGTTTCGAACATTTTTCCACCTACTCAATAGTTTATGTAAAAAAGCTCAAACACGTTTTGCAACCATTTGAATCCGATCTTCTCCTACCTTATAGTCTCAAGAAATGTTTAATTAACAATATCTATAGAATGACCATCAATAGCCCATATTACCTCATACCATCGGATTCAGGAAACAGTTCAGCACAATATCCCTTCACAAAATTTGGTGTGATTTTTCAATGATTAAATGATTTTAAAATGAGAACTATTTCCTTAACGAAAGTGAGATTATGATTCAATTACTACTTAGAGCGATCAGAGTACGAAAAATAATAACTAAAAAAATCTTCCATATGGGTGATTGTCAAATTGTAGGCAAATTTTAGCACCTACAGTGGCAATCACATTATTACCAGAAATTAAATATTTCAAAACGGAAATCGATCATATCACATCCAAAAATTTAAAATCCAAACGGGGCAGTCTACTTTTTATTGAGACGGGTGAGACTGGCTACATATAAAATTTGAAACCTACAAAATTCATTAATTTGCGCACGCGCATATAAGCAGTCGTACACTCCTCTATTGTACCGTACTGGAATGATGCGAGAAAATTGATGAAGTTTAGCCTTTTTTAATATTTAAAAAAAAAATAACAGATTTCAATCACAAAAAGTCACCTAGTTATGAAAGAAAACACCACTGAGCAAGTAACGGGGTTTTTATAATTTTTGTTCACTCCGAAACTGGTTTTTAACGCACGCACGGTAATGATGTTTTCGCTGTCAAAATTCACTTTTCAGTTTTAATATCGGAATCACAAAAAAAAGAGTTAATATTCTAACCTCAATTTCATAGAATCTTGTAATCAACGATGCGCTTAATATTTCTGTATTTATTACTCAATTGTAACTACAATATTTTACTAGATAAAAAAACGTGCGGTAATGATTTCTGAAATGACAAAAATCGAGGGACAGACTTTAAGGTTTCTATAATATTATTTATTTGACTTGAAAAATGTGCGTAAATTAAATTTATGTTCATCCAAAGTTTACAAACTTGATACGTTGAGCGTTTATCAGGTTACTGTCTGAAAAAAGGAGAAAAACAGTTTATCCTTGTGCAAAGTGAGGTTGGTACAACGTAAGGCAATGTCGTTTGGGGTGTTCTTTTACTAAATTAAAGTAAATCGGAACACAAATATAAAAAAAAGAAATGACCATTTTGTAAAGGATGATAATAACTATTTATTAAATTTAAAAAAGAAATCAGTACGAGTTTCTAAGTTCATTTTATATTACTGGGACTTCAAGTTTGCCTCCAATTTGACATTTAATTATATAGAGAGCATTCGCATATGACGTCACTCAGATTTTCAGGGATTTGAGACAACACCCTACCCTTTTCACACATTTTTTTATATGTTCATCTACTTAAGTCACACTAAAGTGATCCTCGGTGGCTCAGGCGATAGCATGTCAGGCCTGGGGTTCGATCCCTGTGGCGGGACGTATGGAAATTTTTCGATGTTCTTCTACTGGGGCCTCAATTGTTCGAAAACCACCTTCAAACCACTAGCCCACTTTGTGAAGACTCATGAAAGAGTTAGCGATCTCCTTGCAAAGAGGCTCCATGTCGAGGGGACTCTCGCTCTCGGTGGTTGTTTGTCGATTTCGAGTATGCATAGAAACACATACAATCATACAAAACACCAGACAATGCGTTGTATCTGTGCATCTGATGAACTCAGAGGGACCGCTCCGTCCACCCTTACTTTGCTGTGCAAAGAGGTCCGCGTCATTCACTGTGCAATCCGATACATCTGGCATACACATGGCTGTGACAGAATAGGCTTTAGAGCTTGAACACGAGAAAAGGTTGTCACGGGCTCCAACGCTTACATTACAAATTGCGACACACTAAAGAAATCACCCTTCTATCCCCTAAAGCGTAATATCATATGTGAACGCTCCTTAAGTCTAATTCGTTCAACTTCGTCTGCACATCAGCTAAATACTAAATTATCATTTTGATAATAATTCACCAAGATTCTCAAAAATATTAATGGTACGCAAGACTATTAGAAGTAAGATTTTACAAACAATGTTTCAGTTCTTCATAACCCATAACCTTAATTAAAACTTATGTATTACCTTGATATAAATTTGCCTTTTCCGCTTCAGTAAAAAAATAAAATGATTTATTTTTAGTTTCACTTACTTAACAACTTATTTCTAACATTACCTCTTTACATTTCAATTTGTTGCTTCGTCATACTATAACACAACTTCTTGATATACCTAAATCAATTATTTTGTCAGTATGGATTAATAAAAAAAGTTCTTAGTCGTAAATGAGTAATAACTTCTGTTAAAATAAAAATCAGTTTTACCTGTGAAGAAATATTTAATTTAAACTATGAGTCGACAGTTGTTGCAACGGCAGCCAATGTTATTTTCATAAGAGAATGGCGAAGGGCTGTTGGTGAAGGATGTAGAATGATGATTTGGTATGAATGTGTGGAAAACGTGGTCGATCATCCACGCCTAGCTTGAACCAATTTTGACTAAAAAGTGCCTCTCATCCTATTTTTTCTGGATTGTTTTGAGGATGCTTCTCAGGTATTTTCAGCCATTAAAGAAAAAAATCGTTGTGTCCCTTTTCAAGAAATTTTAATTTTCACCTCTTTTTGTGGAGTTTTTAGGTATATTTCCGTTGAAATCATTAACGATAGAATGTTTATTGGTATAAACCCTTCAGTTTGATATTAAAAAAACCTGTAATATTCAAGCATCATGCGAAATTCGAAAAGTTCAATAATATTTTCTAGCAGGTGGAAAAAGTTATTATTTATCGAAGAATGGTCTAGAAAATAATCTCATTTTAGTTTTCGTGAGATATCATATTTTCTGTTCGTCTTAGATAGAAGTTGCCCTTATATATTAGTTGAAGTTATTGTATCTTAAAAATCACCATCCTCATAGAATTTTATTAGGCATTAAGTTTTCCGGAAATAGCTTGTGTCTGTTGCATTATATAACTTAGGATGCTTTTACATACGAATCGAAATTAGTAAAAGAAAACAGATTTACAAATACATTTTTCTCGAAACTTCATTAATTATTTGTCAAAGGAAACGCTCTTGAAGGCAATATTATGTTACATGATGTTTAACTATAACAGGCTTTTTTGATTGCCATACTGAAAGTATTATACCAATCAACATTCAATTCCCAATTATATCAACATAAATATACTTAATAACACCACCAAACAATTAAAAATATGGATTTCTTACAAAGGTGTCCATGAATTTTTTCATTCATGGGCTGAGATATTTCGAAGGCATACCAAAATCATATTCAGAAAAAAAACTGGGACAAGCAAGCGCTTTTCAGTAAAAATTTGTTCCAGCTAGGCGTTCTGTGATTAGTGTTCTAAAACCACCAATTTTCCGCGAAAGCCGCAATCTAGAATTAGCTAAATTTTAAACTCTCGTCTGAAAACTTGTCATTTGCACATATAATCCAATGGAAGAAAATGGCTGTCTATATACTTATAAGGTGAAATTTGAACCTTCTGCCCCAAATTCACGTTACTTTCACATTCCAGTCGATAGCAAATTTTATTTCTGGTCCGTAGTCTAGACTCTCTCTAGAGGGACTCTAATTGATCCGAAGGGTTGGGAGTGAGAGAAATCAATGGGGGAGATAATACCTTCTCCTCCGAAACTTTGACATGAGGGCGTTTGCCGTCTGCTTCTCAAACTGATTTTTTTCTTACAGAATTAGGTTCACAGACAACAAATCCTCGAGGTCAGCAACGCTTAATTAAGAATATGTATTCAAGATTCGTAAATACTCTTATCATGACAGTGCTATGTGCACCAAAAAATGCACCATTAAGTTTATTTCGAAAGTTCGGTAATAGAGGCCTTATTGATTCTCGGTCAAAGAACAGTTTTCGTCACTTAAACATATTTCTTCGCCTTAAAGAAAAGGGGTTTTGTTTCAATGAAAGTTTTTGTTTAACCCTCATTTACCCCACGTATATTAGTATACGTCATTACCCCCACGGGGGTCAAAAAGACCCGGCCCTTCTTCTTAGGTTTGTATCTCAGCGACAAATCGGTTAATTGAAGTCATTTTTTTACTGGAAAGGTTTGTTATGCTCGAAAAGGCACTGCTAAACAAAAAATTGTTAAATAAGAATTGTATCAAAATAAAAAAAAATTTTGATTACAAAATCTTAGAATATTTTTTTTTTCAAAATTATGTAACTCTAAATCAAATGAAGATAACTGTGTTTATATGTAGTGATTTTAAAAGCTCAAGAGTCTCACTTTTGGATGATGTAGGTGACATAATGATCGGTTTTCAAAAGAATCATTATTTAATTGTGTGAAAATTGCGGGAAATTGCAAAACGTATAAAAATATCACTTGGCACAAAATCATGTAGTACTTATTTATTTATACGGTTATTGACGTCTCTATGACCTTATTAAATTTGTTTATTGTAATTACAAAACTTTAACGTCTTACTATAATTTTTGGATATATGGATTTCCTATAGGATTAATTTGTTAAAAATGTTACGTTATAGGGTCGATACCACCCTCCCATACTTATGTAACAGATCGTAACAATTTTCCTCCCCCCCCCCAAAAAAATTATTTGTTGCGTAATTTATGGCTGGCTCCATACTATAAATATAGATTTTTTTGAAAATTTTGGGAAAAGTTTCAATTTCAAATGTTCTAATTTGTAACATATAATTTGGTAGCTAGCAAGTTTTTAAACTTTATACTTATATAGGTCTGGAAATGCGAACATTTAACTCTTAAATTTGGAAAATTCTATTGCTGAGATTTTTTTTTAATTGTGACTACTGCAATAATAATAAAATTTAAATCTTGAATTTTCTAGGCTGCCAAACTTCATACTTTTAGAACCTATGATCGAAGAAATATTTCACTTGACCCTTAGAAAATGTTTAAATTCGTAGAATATTTTTGAAAATAACTATATTATAAGTATAAATCGATTTCTTTGAATATTGAGTAGAGATAAATAAAAATGATTCTCAATTACGTAATCTTTTACATACGTAATGAAAAATTACTACCTTAATTTTGTTATGCTCACTTTTGGTATATTACATTTTTTTATACTTGTTTGTATTTTGTTACATGAGATAGAAACTTAAAAAATAAAGATGATTTAATTTTTCGAATTTCGTTTTATTATAATTCTTTCTTACCTCTTAAGAAATAAAACAAAATTTTCAATTAATTTTTCATTTCGACCGTTTTTGATGATATTTTCCATGGAAATATGAACTATTACACTTTACGTTGAGAATTTATTTTTTTATCAGATGTGTATGACTTTGGTTGAAAATTCAACTATTTGGTTGAAAATTTCCTTCTCTTAGATTGAAAATAAATTATTTCAACTAAAAATGTGTTACTTCCATTTTTGGTTCCTAATTGATCGTTTTAATTTAAAACCTCAATTATTTGTTTGAAAATTCATGTAAATTTGTGGATGATCCCTCATAAAATTCTGTATGAATGTTGTCACTAAACGTGTTTAAAATATATTTAAAAATAAAAAAAATTCACATCAACATTATTAATCAAATAGGTGTGATTCTTTTTTATATAGATAAAACAAAAATTTAAAACAGTCAGCGAAAATGAAAAATTGGTCAGGTTGAAGTCAGACAAAGTGAAAAAATTTCGAAATCCGGAATTTGTAGTAACCCTGATATTGGAGATTTAATTACACGAAAGTGCTTATTTAGGATTTTGAAATATTTTATTACTTTCATATTCTTAACAAAGAAATGACATCAACCGAAAACTTACTGATTGTATAGTAAATATATTATTAAAATTTTTTAGCATTTTTATGCTTCGAAAATATCAAAATAACCAGCGTTATCAATTTTAGGTTCTGGTAAGTAACTTAATTTACATGACTCATTGACTGAACACTTAAATCAGTAGGTTTTAAATTAATGAAATTTTTTAAAAAGAAAATTCAATTAACTAAGCACTTCAAACTTTTAACACATTTGGAGCAACGAATACCAATTTCAATTTCGTTGTAACCAAATGGCAAACCTCAAAACAGCAATTTTTGAAAATTGTTATCTCTATATGATATATTCATCTTCGAAAATATGGAAAACATATGCAGTTTTGATTTTAATGTGAAATTTGCCATATAACAGGATTAAAAAGTGAAAAACAAGGTCCAATTTTGGATTGAAGAAGCAGAAATTAACCTCAGGGGTAAGTTTTTGATTGCAAAAATAATTATTTAAATTTAAATAATGCAGTGAAAATATTGCAAAACGGTTATTTTTCACCTTTTGTAAAAATAAAACTTTTAATGGAAATTTGACAATGAAGTTACTTTTATTTATGTCAAATACTTTCTTTGTCACTGCCCTTCAATTGAAACTGAATTCTTAATTATGTGTGTGAATTTGGCAACATTCTTTCCTTCGAATTTTTCAAATTACCGAATCGGCATTGAGGAAAAGCGACAACACTGCTTTCGAGATTTTCGTAACACACCTTCTTTTAGAGAAGGTTAATGGCTTTATGTTGAAAATGGCAATAATAAACGAAATTTAAAAAAAATCGCATGAAAAAAGAATAACTAAACAAATCAAAATAATTTCTTTGCATTCTCAGATAAAATATCTTTCTCCTTCCACTCTGTGCATTGTGAAAAAGAAATATAGCGTTGTCAGCGTATAGAAGTCATAATTAGTATATACGAAGTGGCCCCCCACTACGGCCTAGTACGAGGTGCTACCGCCTTGTATATATATATATCAGTAATTTATGATAATGAAGTCACTGTTAGCTCGAAGTTCTTGGAAGATCAATTATTAGTTCTCTATTATTGTATCTATTAAGATAAAAAGAAAATTATTGCTGAAATGCAATGCTTTGCATTCTTTGTGTTCCTTCACCTTATGCGTAAGTTTAAAATAATAAAATATTATATTATTATTATTATATTATAATGTTTATTTTTTAAAATATTCACTAACTAGCAATAATCATTTTTATGCGCGATTTCGGTATATTCGCGCTTTGATAGATTGATGCTCTAAGCTGTCTGATAGTTTTGTCGGAATGTAGCGGTATCTATTTTAGTTACATTGAATTTCGAGCAAGTGGAGGAAAATTGACGTAAAGTCACCAAATCGCCTTTTTGTTAGCTAAAATTAAGGGATTTTAGTTATTATCCATCCAGCTTTAATTGAAGCCATCCGTCGAAAAAAGACCTTACGAGCATTTGAATAAGTCACCTGAATGTGGCTGAACACGATTGAATTCTACGCACTTCAGGTGACTTATTCAAATGTTAGTTAGGTCCCTTTTTGACGCTCGGAATTAATTCATAATTTGGCTTGCGCAAAGTCGTTTTACAAGGGGAGGGGTAGATGCGTATTTTTTATTTGTAGTTTTTTTCAAAGGTTACTACTGAGAGAATTATTTGCATCAAACATTGAGATGCGCTTTTCGAAAAGTTTTGAGAAAAATGGCTTACAATACATACACGAATTGTTTGCAAACATGCACATAATTCATATATGTATTGTAATAAAAATTATTTTACTATCCCCTCATAGTCCACCGGTAATTTTCTCAAGTCAAAGAAAAAATCAATGACCTTGCTTGAGGAAAGTCGATTTCCATGTTCAAAACGTTTGAATCTTAAAAAAATTCTCCAAGTTGAATTGCAATGAGAATTTCCTACTGATTATGATAGTTTATAATCTTAAGGACTTTGTGAGACCAAAAAAAAGTAAAGCTACTAGACCTTTTTGTGAAAAAGTCCGTTTGTAATTTTCTGAATATTTCAAAGTAAAAAAAAAACGATAATATTTTTCACTATTTATCGCTTACAAAAACAATTTTGTTTTCGATATGGTTCCATTAATGATCAATTTTTGGAACATTAATGCTTTCTTTTAAAGATTTGTTCTTTGTTGATCACTGGTGTTAATAATAAAAATCCACAATTATTTTGCGACATTTCGTCAGCTTGGTTTGCTGACCTCTTCAGACTAAAATTTTATTAAAAGACCACCAAGATATAAAACAATAGAAGAACAATTTTTGAAATTCATTATTATATTTTTTTCAACAAATTACCTTACAAGTTTAAATTAAAAAATCACGTTGGTCATTACAAAATATAAAGTTGAAAAAGAATTCAACTAGTCTGCGATTAAAATTGACGTTTACGCGTCGTCTGTGAGGTGAGGACCGTGACTGGCTATCATTAGACAACAGATGGGTATTTATATTAGGATGCTTGTACTTTCAGGTATTAATTTCTTACCACGTACAAAAATAAATTACGTAAGACGGAATCATGTTTTTAAATTGAGAATTACTGGATTGTACATTTAATTCAAGTTATAAATATCCTCTTTCTTGCTAAGACCATTATTAATACTCTTAATA
>CAKNWT010306528.1:773-20638 GCA_932066315.1 Andricus coriarius | reverse complement strand
AAAAAGTTTTTATTCCAGACATTTTTTCCGTAGGATGCGTATTTTTTTAGATATTTCGTTGTCTCAAGTTAAAAAAAACACCCTATATATATATATATGGGGCATAATTTCTTAAGTGTACCCAAATCGAAAATGAAAGTTGTCCAATCGGGTTGAAAATTGGCCCATGCTTTAAACAAAATTTCACTACAAATTGTTTTTATAGATTTATTTACAAAATTTAAGGTGGTCATAACGACTTTTAAAAAAAGTAAAAATTTTACCCTAATTTTTGTGAATCAAATATAAATTTGAGTTTTTTCAAATTCCGGCACTTTTTCCCCCTTCAAATAGTTTTAAAAGAAAGCTGAGATTTTTTCCTATAAACCCCTAATTTTCAGAGTGGCAAATTAATTCGTCTTTGAATAATAGAACGATACGTAAACAAGATGCCATGATAGACCGGGTGGCGCGCGATCTCCCCTAGTGCGCTCACGCCGAGGATCTTTCGACTGTCCCGAAGAATAAGTCACTAACAAAGTTTTCCGTATGCAGAGTGTATCAACTATATTTTACTTCGGTAGAGTGTCATATCTCTATGTACTTTTAAATGGAGATACGACACTCTAGCGAAGCATAATACAGTTGATACGCTCTGTTTTCGGAAAAATTGGTTAGTGACTTATTCTTCGAGACAGTCACTTTGTGCAACGCTTTAGTGCCAGTTTTTTAAGTTAAGTGATATTATATGGTAATTATCGATTTTTTGGCTATAGTTTCAGGAGTTTTTTTCTTTGCAGACCTCTTTTGCGGTTTCTATTTTTTCTATTCGAGAAGATGTCGTGTTTCTCAGAGGACGAAAATATTTTGAGTTAAAGTTTTCCACCTTGAGCGGGAATGAAAGTGTGGTACTGTAATGTACCTGGTATCGTAAAAGCTTTGTCAAATCTGGCTTTCAATAACTGGGTGGCTAAGGCATGATTTTCTTTGCTGCTGAAAAAAACTTCGGTTTCCTTTCAGTTACTCTTTGCCCACTGAAACGAAACATGGGGAGTGAGTACGTGATGTTTCGGAGAACATTGTAAGCTCGAACGTGCTGCTTGTCTCTTTAAATTCGCTCCTATATCATCACATGCACCCTTACCATGAAATGTACCATGGAAGTGCCATTTAACTTGGATACCAAAATCTTCTTCATGGGCTTCGAGATTAGCAAAGCTACTCTTTTTTTTTTTAAATGTGGCCCTGCACCATCAGTGACATAGTGGATTTCCTGTGGCCTGAAATAAGTTTTCAAGTGATCTACTATTATCTTCTGATACTCGTGAAAAGCCACTGTGTCATGAGCTAAGTTATCAGATATGACTGCGATACTTACATGCTTGAGCTTTCCATCCTTTTTAAAATAAATCACCACAATGAATATTGTAGCTTGGTCGTTCTTCCATTGGAATGATTGAGCTGCATTCTGAATTATGAACGCGTAATTCTCAGTGAAATCGAAGCAAATCAAGGACTCCCCAGGCAATAAATTTTCCTTCAGGTTTTTTAAAAAAGATGATTGCTGCTTTGAAATAAAGGTCTGTGACCAAATTTCAAATCTCATTTAATTAATACAGTGTTCATCAAAAGCTTTTGTGATGTTATCTTTCAAGTATGCAGTACCTGGACAGTTTTCACGCTCTCGTAAATGACAGGAACTTGAAGAGTTTGGACATGCAATAGCATCCAGACAGTCGTGCTAATTTGTGAGCACCATGTCAATAACCTCGCTTAAATCTTGAATATTTATTTCATTCAATATCAACTTGATATTCTCATGGTGCACGCAAACGCACACATTATGAGTGCCACTGCTTCCTGCTAGAACACAATGACGAGGTCTGAGTTTTGTGAATTTCGAAATATTGATCTTCAGGCCTGTTCTGTCAATGCTTTTCCTCTTTTTGCATTCGGAAGCGTAAGAATTCCGTGCCCTCAAACTAATTTTTTGACATTTCTTGCTTTTCGCTCTGATGTATTGAACACCTGCATCAGTATTCTTCGTCCCAAGATTTTGGCGCAAGCGAGAGAAGTTAAGATTTTTCTTGAAGATCTTTAGACGCATTGAATTTTTCGATAATTTGATCAAGTACTTCAACACCAGCTTTATGATTGTTTTCACACTGCAGTTAGGTGTCTAAGACATCTAAATCTTTTTCGCTGTCATATAGCTGATCTTCATTATCGTCAGAAATCATTTAATGATCCTCAGTATCTACCTTATCTCTACCAGAAGGCTCTGCAATATGAACAGAGTTGAAGGATGATATTCCCGATGAATTGATGAGTTGGTATGTACATAAACAAGTTGTTGTATGCCTCACTGTTTGAAAAGAGTAGTTATTCTAGTAGCATCTAATATTACTTAACTTAAAAAACTGGCACGGAAGCGTTGCACAAAGATCCTCGGCGTGAGCGCACTAGGGGAGATCGCGCGCCACCCGCTCTATCATGACATTTTGTTTACGTATCGTTTTATTACTCAAAGACGAATTAATTTGCCACTCTGAAAATTGGCGGTCTTGTAGAAAAAAATCTCAGCTTTCTTTTGAAACTATTTTGAAGAAAAAAAAAAGTGTCGAAATTGGAAAAAAAACTCAAATTTATTTTTGATTTACAAAAATTAGGGTCGAATTTTGACTTTTTTTAAATCGTTATGACCACCTAAAACTTTGTGAAAAAATCTATCAAAAAAATTTGTAGTGAAACTTTGTTTCAAGCAATAGGAAAAAAGTTTGAAATGTTTTAAAGTAAGGCTTTGCTTGAAAACCCCAAAAACTGAACCCCCTCCACTTTGATAAAAAATTATCAAACTGAATTAATTTTTAGTGTGAGAAGTACTGTCTAATAGGACTACGATTGGGCCAATTTTTAGCCCAATCGTACAACTTTTATTTTCGAGGTTTGTAAATATTATAATTCGATAAGGTTTTTCCATCGACATGTAGAAATAAACTGGCTACTCCGTAGATAAAACACGAATGACAATTAGAAGAAGAAGGGAGAGAGTAGTGGGTGATCTGTCTCCTGGTCGAATGTGATTGGTCTAGAACGTTTTTGAGCCAACCGTGAAAAACGAATGACACGTCTTCTACTCCTTCTTAAATTAAGTTTTTACGAATTGCCATCTTAGTTATGTTGATGTTTAAATTAATAAACTAAGGGAGTGAGAAAAGTAACTTTTTAGATAACTGGAAGTTTATTTATTCAGTAACTGTAATTAGTTACTCAAAAAAGTAACTTACCCAACATTGGCCCACACCCAAAAATAGCCCTCCTCTTGATTCACCCCTGGTTTCGATAGCCCTGGATGCATGCTTGGCAGTTTTATTCACATTTATGTGCATCTTCGCATTGATCCTGAAAACTATTAAATATTTGCCAAACCGTCTCCTCTCGTGCCATATGGGCATTATCGTTACTTCCAAACACGTTTAGATGTTATATTTATTAAGTGTAACCAGCTTTCAGAAACATTTGAATTCAAATGCGTGAAGGTAATAAACGTAAAATAAGTTTCCAATTATTGTTAATCAATACCCAACGGGAAATGTTTCATTTTATAATATAAACTAAAGTTTGATCTGTACTGTTTAATTCAATAACACCTTCTTTATCAAAATTCTTTATTTAAACAACATATAGTTAGCCATGAACATGATATAGATTCTAGCTTGAAAAGAATTTTTTGTTCAACTTTTTTCGGCAAAAATATAATTTTGTTCAATTAAACTAGAATAAGACTAGAATTTAGAATACAACTAGAATATACTCAAGTATAATTGACACTTCAAAAAAGGCCACTTGAAAAAATTACATAACTTGACACTTGTAACTTGAAACTACAATATAATCAACTAACGAGTAGGTGGCACAAAAAAAAAAGAAAAAAAAGGAACTTTTGACCGAAAAGAGCGGTAATTGCCGTAAATATTGGTCGTAAGTATAACTAAGGAATACATGCCCCTCCCACCTTACCCAAAGCTCACTGGTGAGCGCGACATTCAAAATTCCAAAAAGGCGGTCTCCTGACCGCACACGCGAACGGATTAAGGTTAAGTGCTTCAATTACGGCTCAGACCAAACCCTAAAATAGTATAGCAAAGCCGGTACCACTCGATGATTACCAAACGATTAAGGTTCTGTTTAATATTGATTTACCGTCCGTCGTTATAACCATCGGCCGGTAATGCATATTTCTATTGTGTATCGTATCTCGGCCGGTGTGGAAGGATGAAGACTTATAGCTCAAGATAGTGTTTCCCTACGCAACTACTGTCAATTTGTATTTCCCGCTCTCTTAAGGCCTTTTCACACCTCTTCTTGCTGGCAGTGGCAGGTAGTTCACCTAAAGAAAGCCCATAAGAGTGGAAGAGACAGAGCATTGAAAAATGTTTATATTCTAAAGCTCCTAATTTTGCATCTCTTAAGAATAAACACTTTCAAATGTAATTATTTTTGTAAAGCTTTAAGTTTAAAGTTGATAATTGTAAAGTAAAATGAAGTACAATAATTAAAAATACAATTATGCAATTATTCTAATTTGAAGCCAACGGACATACCACGCTGGAAGCACCAGTTCCCGTTAGATCACTGAAGTTAAGCAGTGTTGGGCGCGGTTAGTACTTGGATGGGTGACCGTCTGATACTACTGCGTTGCTGTTGGCGGTCGTGGGTGTGGTGAGCCCATTTTCTATAAATCCACCTAAAAAACACTACCCGAATCGGGTAGTGTCACGCTTACCCCTAGAGGCTCGCCGAAAGGGAAAAATAGCTTAATGATATATTAATGAATAATAAGTAAAATAATTCAACTTGTACAATCCAAAATATAGTTTTTAAACATCCTGTTCAAATTTATAGCTAAAAATCGAGACACATATTTTTATAAAAAATACACTAACACGAAGAGGGCGCTGATGTTTTCAATACAATTTACACGGGAGTTTTCATCAAATAGTTTCTTTCAAAGTGCCAAAACGGGTTAGTGCTTTACCGTTTACTTTACACACGTCATAATATCATTTCGATATGTCGGTTTCAGCTTTTAATGTATGCTTCCATGCCAAATTCTTCATGAATATTCGTGAGACTTGTTCCCTTTTTCTCCTGGACGAAGTAAAGTAAAAAGATGGTGCCGAACCAAGAGATCCCCGCGAATGCCTATATGGATGTGACTACATTATAGGCTATTGATAGTTTATGTAGAATAAGAACAGCTATCAAAGACATCGCCCAGCTAAAAGAAGCAACAATTGTTGCACCTATGACTTTGATTTCCACAGAAAAAGCATCTGCATACAGGGACCAAGATAAAGGCCCAACGCCTATATTAAACGCTGTGAAGTAAAGGGTTATCCATGTGGGGGCCATCCATGAATAAAAATCGTCATATTCTGGATCCTTTTTTGCAGATCGAGGAACCAACCTGTAAAATAAATAGCTTTCTGAAAATGAAAAACTAGAAAACATTTTTTAAAACATATAAACCAACCATAACAACTTCCTATCACCGGAATTCGATTTCGAAAACTGTCTAAAGTTTACGTCAATACTTAATTCAGAAGTATCTAGATAGCTGAGAAAATTATTATTTACACTAGACTGATTTTGATGTTTTTTAAAGAAATGATCAGGATTACATTTTTAAGAAAACATAAGGCGGTAAGAGTAAGTGGACAACTAAGTGATTGGTTTGACATGAACAGGGCGTCAGGCAAAGACGCCTTATGCCCTCTTGGATATTCAATATATAATATACATGAGCTCGTTGATCTCGGGACTGTAAAAGTGCGTGTACTAGCGTTTCCAGATGATAAGGTTGTTACGGCAGACTCAGTCAATGATTTTCACAGAATGTGCCTAGGGCGCGCGACTGTTGGTTCTCGGGCTTCGCGCTCGATAATATATTTATCTTGCGCTTCGCGCTCGGTCTTTGTATTCCCTTCACATTTGTGCACAGACCTTTTAAAATTAAAGGTTAAATCATTGACAACTATAATTTGGTGATTGTGAATTCTCTTTTGTTAAAGCGCCTTCGGCTTTAACGAATACATTCTCATCACGTGCCTCGTGCTTCGCACTCGACATGTCCAAAATGCGAAAATTTCTACAGTGTATGATCAATTTTGGTCTATTCATCTTTTTTCGTACATTACGTCGTTTAAAAAAAAAATGTTTTGATGTTAATGTTATTTTTCACAATTGAAACAAAAATTATGCATCCTATCCATAAATGATTAATAAAACATTTGTAGCTTTTTTATGAGTTAACAACTTTTGTCTATTAATCTTTATCGTGGTTTGTGTCGTTTGTTTAAAAATTAAATTTATTTTATTCCTAAATAATTTTTTTACAAATGAAACAAAAACTACGCGTCCCATCAAAAAGTGATCAATAAGAAATTTGTAGATCTCTTTTGAGTGCACAATTTTTATCCATTTATTTTTTCTCATATCTTGTATAGCTTGACCGCAAAATGTAATTTTTGATTTTTCATTATTTTTTTTGTGCGATAAAATGTGAATTTTCGATTTTTCAAGAAAATTAAAAAAGCTCTTATAACAATATTCTGGGGTGTTCAAAAAGAAATATTTTTCTTTTCTTGGCTTTTTTTCATATAGTGCGCTGTTTGGCTTAAAATGTTCATTTTCGGTTATTTTTTAGAATATTTCAAATGCTATAACTCCAGTAATTTTTGTTTTATCAAAAAAAGTAATTGGGATCAATTGTTTAAAACATCCGTAAATAGAATTTTTAAATTAAAAAAACAGTGGTCCTAAAAATATTGAAAAAGCTCTCATTTTTTGAATTTTTATCTAAAATGGCTGTCTAACGAACTTGACCTTCATCTTAGGACACCTGAAGAGTATACCAAAGCCCAATCCAATCTGTCAATTATTTCAAAAGTTATGGTGCTAAAAAAATAAAAATCTACATACACACAAAAATACACGCATACATACACAAGTCAGACAGACGCATTCGCGAAAACCTGTTTTTTTTTGTGTTCAGAATGTCTCAAAACGTGGATATTTGACAAACACGGAGGGGGTCAAATTTTACACAAATCTAATACCTTCTCTGATAAGAATGTAAAAAAAATTATTATGCTTGAAGAAAGGGATAAGATAACAGTGTGCAACATTGCCTTAGGCGAAGAGAGGGAGTGAAGTTCCGAAAAGAGAGTACCTCCGATTGCTTTGTAACTCAGTATACCGATGTAATTCGAAGTGCTGGTCTTGAATATGACAGCAAAAATACACAAACATTTCATGTTCGTGCTCAAAACTTCATAGGGATACAACTGTCCACGTCGATGGCCACGGATACAACTGTGCACAGATAGTTCCCTACCAACGGTTTACGCGCACAGATGGAACACTCCCAAGTGCGCACGTGCACAGATGGAACACTCCCAAGTGTGCACGTGCACATAATGTACCCTCCCAACTGTATACGTCTCAGTTAATACGATCAGCTTTTAAACTGAAAAGTCCACATGCACAGATGAAACCTTCCAACCGTACACATCTCAATTGATACGAAAAGATTTTTAACTTACAAGTCCACTGCACAGATTGTACTCTCCCAACTGTGCACGTCTCAATCACTACGATCAAATTTTCAACTCACAAGTCCACGGGAATAGACGATACCCTCCCGAATGTGCACGCCTCAGTTAATATGGTCAAATTTTCAACTTAAAAGTCCACATGCATAGATTTTACCAACCCAACTGTGCACGTTTGAATTATTAAAATAAGACTTTCAAGTGTGGCTTAAAAGAACAATTTGAACAAGCACCACAGGATTCCACTGGGAGCAACTGCCATTTATGAAAATGACACAAGGTCCCAGTAGAACCGCGGTAAATCACACCTATGCCTATGGTTACGTCTCAAGACCGTGAGATGGGTGGCCATAGGGCACGACGAAATAAAAACGACAGGCTGGCGAAACTCTTATGTTTCTTGAGGACATGGATCGACACAAGGAGGATAGCTTTCTGCATGCATCTCATAAGTGTCTTGATGTCTATTCTCCTTTACCTTCTTCTTGGCAAATACTTCGTTTTTCGACATCCTGGAGAAAAATGTCAGGCCACAAGGGTGCAAAGAAACTGCTGTCCGAAAATCATAGTCCCAGAAAATTTAGCAAACATGTCGCGGCCAACACCATCAGGACGACAAAGATGGCAGTAATGCTGGGAACTTCTTGACTTAAAATGCGGTTACGGTATACTAAGGCGGAAACGACACCGTCCTGGTATGCGAAAATGAAACAGTCTATACCTAAATTAAGCACTGACAAGCTCTGTGTATATGGATGACCATACGCATGGCGATATCAAGGATTGTAAGCTCGTTCTTCGCCTATGGAACCAAACCAAACGAGTACAGTAGAGCCGGGACGGCAAGCATGTTAGACGCATATACCTTGTTTAACGCTGACAGATTGGAATACCAAACCAGTCGAAGAAGACGCTTGTATCTGCTTCGAAAAGAATCTTCACTCATGTTACGTCTTGAATGCGGCTCTGAGACACGCCCAGGTATATATATATCTCCAGTATCGAGATGCCAGATTAATTTTGGCACAATTTTTCAATCCAAAGTCGATTCCAGTCTCTCCTGTGTATCCCTTGACGATATTTAAAGCATTTTGAAGTTGCTTTGCACTATAAGCAAACGTATTTGTTTCATCCATAAAAATACATGAGTGACCTTATGCTCGCGTTAATTAGTGTCACCGCAGAGGTACCCAGAAGAATGGGGAGGTGCGAGAGACAGTGGCAGAAGTGTGATGCAAGTGAACACAGGGCTCATGATGTCGCTCTGCGGGATGCCCCTCTGGAAGGTGACACGGCTCATTTTGACACAATAATTTCCACATGAGATAGTAAATCTAGTTTTTCGAGAGATGATAAGTCTATGAGAGGTTAAATCGAAAGCTTTCCGGCAATCTATCCAGGCCATCGACTAGCCGCGCTAGTGAGCTGCTGCGTCTTTGCAGACTCACCTGTCAATTATCATCTTCTCTCGACAGCCTGCTGCACCTTTTTTCGAACCACGTTTTTTGTATGTCTCTCTCCACACAGGCTCAATTTTTTAACAATCCTGTCTTTTAGGATATCTGTAATGACCTTATACAGCATCTTCAAACAAGTTATTGGCATTTAGTTCTTTGGGTTCAGTGATCCCAACTTTGACATGTTGAGCTAAAAAAATTACGTACTTTGTGATGTAAGGTTAGAAAAATATACTAATGCGTATATTTTGTTAATGATAGCATATTTTCTTTGAATTCAAAAGGTAAATTTATATTTTATTAACAAAGGTTTTCCGAGAAGAAGAATGTTTTTCAAAAAATTTTAAATACCTATTTATAATATTTTTGAAATTTTCTATACAATATATATTTTTAACCTTCATATATTTATACACCCTATAAATACATTTACGAACTTGAATGTGTTGTAGTTATTATTTCAATACATTTCATCTTAAATATATTCTGCAATTTATAATTAGTATCTATTTTAATTTCAATTATGGTTAATTATACTCGGTTTTGATCGCGCGCCGACAGCGACCAATGAGGGCCGCTGCGCCGAGCGAGCACAGTAGCTCAACATGCCAGAGTTGGGTTCACTGTCTGGGTTGGACAAGTCGCCTTTCTTCAGCCGGAGTAAAGAGCCTCCTAACACCAGCCACTGCGGAATAAGCTTCTGCGACTTTAAGTATTAGTTGAAAATGTGGACCAGATGTTAGTACTTTGAAGTAAACATCTTCCACCAGAAGTTCTTAGTACCATCTGATCTTGCACCGGAGAAGTTCTTTGTGCCCCTAAGTGCTCTCTTCTGCTCTTCGGCAGTGATAGATAAACATTCCTTCTCAGATATTATGAGCTTGTCGCAAAGCTCCTTGTGGCTGATGATATTCTCCAATCTTCTTATTTAGTTGATGTAAACGTATTTTGATCTTTCCATCCATCGTCGGTTTCAGTGCAATACGTACTGACGAACATGGATGAGTGCCGCCAAATCTGAGTAGTTCTTTTCTCTACCTTGTCTGGACAGGTTGTTTGATAAAAAGGCAATTAACATACCTATTCTTTCTGCCCGTCCGCGGTTCTGCCCTATTGGGCTAATCGGCTGTTCGTACCGACCTTCTCCTAGCGATGAAAGTGGGTGAAACAAAATAGAACAACGTATTAAGGTCAAAAAGCCTCACGCACACGAGCAAAGGTGAATGTCAAGGAAACAGAAACAGAAAACCGAGAATAAAAATTTATTTCTGAAAAATCTAAAAAACCAGAATTTGTGGTCCCGCTAGTCTTGAATTTGTTAAAAAACAAACAGAGATTTTGTTAGTTCCCACCCCCACGCCACCTTTAGTCTCGAACTAGAATTTGTGTAACATAAAAACGACCCTGAATTTTCAGTCCTTTGTTATGTCCCGAATTTTCAAAATGTACACAACGCCTACTTAGAAGCAACCTACCTTAGTTTGATGAAAATCAAGAGACAATTGCTCACATATGGAACCAGGCACATAATGAGAACCCGTTCGATTGTATACCTAACTCTGGTAAATGCGCTACTAAAGATAAAGTAGAAACCGTAAGGTAATTAAAAGCGCAATACCGTGGGAGGATACAGACTCGGAGTATACGAATAGCATGCATGACGCATGGGAAGCAAAAGAAACCTTATGTGGACATCATCGACACAAAATTAGTAAATAATATTAAATGATTAATATGTACTGATATGTTTATGAATGCGTTTATTTATGCGTTTATGCATTTATGAATGCGTCCCGTTGAAAAATTTGTGTTACATTTATTCTCAGAAAACAAAAAAAGAGAGCTCGGAAAACCAAACGAACTTTCGTTCTTGAAAATAATTCAACAAGTCTAAGATGGGAAAACACATTTCAAACCTCCAAAGGGAATTCTCTGCGATTCATTGCAAAATATTTGTTACGTTTATTGTAACTAAACCAATAAAAAATTAAAGCTGGGAAAACCAAACGAACTGTTGCTCTTCAAATTAAATCAACATCCCAGGTGCGAAATTCGGTCGGATGCAAGAGATTGACCATCGGCCCAAAGTCGGCCCTACTTTGGTAACCGATCTACGGTAACCAGATTTGGACCGACTAAGGTGTTTTCAAGCTGCCATGGTCTCACCGACGTTGGCAACCGACGTCGGCGGTGGGCGAAAAGCCGACTGTCGGCCCAACTTTGGGCCGACGATCGGACAAACTGTGGCAGATTGGTCGGTACGACCGCAAGAATGCGGTCAGTCCGACTCTGTATACAGCAGTGGGTTAGCCACAAGTCACCTTGATGCACCCCATGGTCGGTAAAACCAAGGCCCAAATATGGGCCGGCCGTCGGACAAACGCTCGTTCATGGTTTCAAAAAGACCGTGAAAGTACGGTCCACCCGACATTGGGCAAGAGATGGTCCGACTGTCGGCATAACATTGGCTTGTACAAGTCATCATGATGCACCCGACGTCGCAGTACACGATGAAATTTTCAAGTACCGTCGATCCGAATTTTAAATGCTCATTAAAAATCATCTTTTTATGTCATTATCAAATGTTGTAAAATATCCTTAAACGCGAAAAGACAAAATATTACACGAAGAAAAATTATTCAAAGTGGGCGCCAAAAAAAAAAGTTTGAAAAAAAATTGTTTAAAAAAGTTTGAAAGAAATGTTTGAAAAAAATTGTTTGAAAAAAATTTTTAATAAAAGATTTTTGAAAAAAAATTGCAGACAAATTTTTGAACAAGAAATTAAGGGTTTTAGCCCGGGGCGACGAAAACCTTGAAAATTGTATTGGGTTTAAATTATTTATTTAAAAGTTATTTCACTTATATTCACGTTAACAGTTAATTTATTTTACATCTACATGATGTCGCATAATAATAAAAAAAATTATCGAGAAAAAAAGAGTTAAAAAAATATTTAATTTCAACTGCTTTGAGTTGTGGCTTATGAGGATGGTTTTTTCATTGACTTTCAATTCTGTAGGCATAGAGTAATGGGTAAGACTCCCGACTGCTAGGCGATAGATTCAGGCATAGATGGAGGTTCGGAACCCCATAGCGATAGTAATTTTGATTGTAATATAATGTTAAAAAATGTAATATATGTTTTTATTCTAGGCAGGACCAATAAAACTTATAGTCAAAATGCTCGCAATCAATTATTATTAATTTTTTGAATACCTTGAACCTTCAAAAATTAAAGTCAGCCCAACATTGTTGTCCAAGGTTGGACCGACATCAACTTAAGAGATGGCCCATATATGGGACCAAATGTCGGGCTGACGTTGAGAAGACAAAGGCGGTTGACCGTTATCATTTAGCTGGTTGGCCCGATCAGTGGCGCACAAAGTTGGACCGACCGTCCGACGGTTGGCCTGACCGTGGGCCGACGGTCAATTCGCATCTGGGATGTCCAACCATAAGAAAACTCATTTTAAAACCGCAAAAGTAATTCTCTACGCAGCATTACCAAATTTTTTTTACATTTATTGTAACATAGACAAAACAAAATTAAAGCTGGGAAAACCAAACGAACTTTCGCTCTTGAAAATAAATCAACAAGTTCAATATAAGAAAACACATTTTAGAACCGCGAAAGTAACTCTTTGCGATTCATTGCAAAAATTTTCTTATGCTTATTGTTATAAAACAAAACAAAAATTGAACCTGGGAAAACCAAACGAACTTTCGCTCTTGATTATACATCAACAATTCTAAGATAAAATAACACATTTGGAACCCCCAAAAGTAATTTTTTTATACGTTGCGAAATTGTTACATTTCTTGTAGCAATATAAAAAAAATAAAATAAAATGAGGCTGGAAATACTGAAAACATTTTAAACCACCAAAAGTAATTATTTTGATTCGTTGCAATATTTTTGTTAAATTTATTGTTACAAATCCAACGAAGTAAATTAAAACTCAGAAAACCAAAACAACCATTTTTGTTGAAAATTAGTCACCAAGCCTGAGATGAGAAACCACGTTTTGAACCCCGAAAAGTAATTCTTTGCGAAGAAATATAAAATAAAATTGAACAACAATAATACAATAAAATTAAACGAAAGCCTTGAAACAATAAAATAAGAAAGATAAGTAAATAACATAGCAACAAGATAATACAATAAAATTTACAATTATGTACAAGGTACATATTATGTATTAGGTACACTGCAAGCATGTGTTTTTGCACAGAGAGAACGATTTTTCTTATTGTTTCAGAAAAATAATTTAGAATTGAATTAATAAATTTATTTTGTATATGAATTTTATGTAGAAATCAAAAAGAAAAAGACAATAAAATTGTTTTCTCTGTGTATGATGGACACAAAAAATACAAAGGGTCATAAGTGTCGTGGTTAAAAACGCCTGTGTAACCGCATGTAGATTACCCTCAGCATTTTTACCTGCAACGATTTTTACCCTTTATCTTTTTTGTGAATTAAACATTAAGTTGCTCAAAATCGCCGCGCCCAACATGGATGCACGCTGGAACCCTGCAAATAAGATTCGACTGCACTGCTTGGAGCATGTGGATCTCGTCGATCTCGTTGATCGCTTCCTGAATTCTAGCTCGAACGACATCCTCACCCGGAAGCTCCGGTAAATAGACTTTTTCTTTTAAGTGACTGCAGAGGAAGAAGTCGAGGAGCGTTAAATCAGGGAATCTTGGAGGCCAGCGCATGAGGATGTTGTTATTATTATCACCTATGCAGTTATCTGAATAGGTTTTATCCAATTACTCTGTGACTTCTTGTCCTAGATTTGCTGAGAAACCATCGTGATTAAGCGTAATGTTCGCCATCTCTTACGCTGGAATGCCCGCATCTTGTAGAAGACGGGGCAACTCTTCCTGTGGGAAGTGCAAGTATGTTGCAGCCTAAAAAAAGCATAAATGATAATAATTTTAATTTAATTTATGAAAATAAAAGTAATGGTGAAGATAAATAATGATGAAGTTTTAAACTTACATTTAAGTTGCCCTCAATGTAACAAGGGCCAACCACCCGATTGCCCCGAATTCCACACCATACTTTAACTTTCCAGCGGTGCTGAAAGCCTCGGTTTCGCGTAGCATGTGGATTTTCATGAGTGTAGTTGTGCACGTTGTGCTGGTTGAAAATTCCCTCACGAGCGAAGGTAGATTCATCTGTGAAAAGGATGTTTCACAAGCAGTTCTCGTCTTCAGCGTGCCGCACAGGAATCCATTCACAGAATCGAAGCCTTCTTTGATGACCACATACTCCCGATTTGTGTACGCTATTGATACACAATTTATTGAATTTAATTCAATTAATCAATAGAATTAGATACGATAACAGAAACCATAACATACTCCCGATGTCCACATACTCCCGATTTGTGTACGCTATTGATACACAATTGATTGAATTTAATTCAATGAATCAACAGAATTACATGCGATAACAGACACCATAACAACGTGAGGCATCTGTTTTTTTACGAAACAAAGTCTACACCTTATCACCTTGCCAAATGGTTCCATTTTATGTCCATGTTGATCGCATTTTTGTACATCAAATGGAACAATTTGATGCAATACAATTTTAGCTATTGAAGTTGGTGCATTTTTAATAATATTTCTTAAGTTTACGGGTTTTTTTGGGGGTAATCCTAAGAATGGTAAAAAATGACAATTTTTTTTATGATCTTTGAGCATCAAAGTTATCAACTCATCAGTGGCATACAATCCAAAGTTATTATCAATCTAATCTAATAACATAGTACTTCCGGACACCGGAATTCCACCAGTATCGCGCAGTGCCACCCACAATCAGGGTTGCACGGTTACGCGTAACTCGAACTGTTATACGTAGGTATAATACGTATTTTACGTATTAGATGTAAAAAATGTAATAAACGTAAAAAATGGCGGACTTGAATGGTGGGAGGCGGTGGCGGGTGAGGGAAAAGAGCATAATATAACCTGACTTATTCCGGAATGCATTAAGTGAGAGATTAAATGAATTATTTTTTATAAAATTTTAAAAATGAGTAAATCAAAAGATTGCACACGGGGCAAAAAGCAAAATTTTTGCCATTTTCCCTCTTTAAAATAACATTTAACTCCTCCCAAAAGGAATTTCTGGGTCTGCCACCTCTAAACATTTTTTAATAAATTAAGATGCTATGAAGCAAGTCAGTCAGTGTCTTCAACGTATTAAAGAATGAGGTTACGTTTATTTTCTGTATAAGAGCAGTCGCCATCTTAAAAACGTAAATTACATGTAAAAAACTAGGGACATGAATTAAGTAGGTAATTTACATGTAAAAAACTACGTAAATTACCTAAGGTATATTACGTACGCAACCCTGCCCACAATAGGCCTCTCTCGGATGGAGGCCATGGTTTAGTTGGGAGTGGCAACAGGCCCGAAGAAGATTCATGCAGAAGTTGCATGACCGTTGGGTCAATATGCACCCGGAATATGCTCATAAAACGCCTCAGTGTTTAAGAGATCAGGTATCCTTTTTGCGCAAAAACATCCTCCAGCGAACGTCCTCTAGCGAACATATCACCCGTTCCAGCAAGACCACCTTTGCAGATAGCCGATAATGCCAACATGAGAAGTAGGAGATCTATACATCAAAAAGTCTTTCTCAGGATGAACAAATTATCTGAAGCTAATAATGCTCTCCCCGAGTCGCTCCCCGAAGATGTTAATCTCTGGAATGTAAACTCAAGGAGAGCAAACCGGACGCTGAACAAGTGTAAGCTTTTGAACATCAAGCAGCACTGGACGCAAAAAATAAGATCTCTTTCAACAGCGAAACAGCGCCTTGAACGGCGATTAAAATGGATTCAGGAAAATTCTACCTTTTCTACTCATCCTTCCCGTCTGTTCAATAAATCCTTACGTGCCGTTAAAAATCCGCCTAGTCGAGAAGAGATTCAAGTCTTCTGGGAGAAAGTGTATGGAGAGACTTATTAACTAAATGAAGATGCTTCAGATATATCACTCTTTCGTAACTTTTGCGAAAAACAAAGCTTGCAGGCTCCAGAGGAAGAGTGTCCATTAATTACTGCTGAAGAAGTGAAGAAAGTTATCGCCAGAACTAAGAACTTTTCAGCGCCAGGGCCAGATGAAATCAACAACTTTTGGTGGAAGAAGTTCACTTCTACGCACCAACATCTAGCTCGTATATTTACTACTTTCTTAAACGGAGAACAACCCATTCCGCAGTGGCTAGTGGTAGGACACACAGTATTGATCCCTAAGACCGGAGATTTGTCAAGTCCACAGAACTACAGGCCCATAGCTTGTTTAAACACCAGCTACAAGCTATTCACTAGCATCCTCAAAGAGAGGATATTAACATCTATCGAGCCGGTATGGAGTGCAATAATTGAACAACGTGGACGCAAGAGAGGGCTGGCAGGTTGCAGGAAAACCCTGTTAATAGACACGTGTATTGCCCAAGACTCGATCAGGCATCGACGCAATCTGTCCATGGCTTGGATTAACTGCCGTAAGACATTCCATAACACGAACCATGAGCTACTTATTAAGCTCCTTGAGTGCCTGGAGGTGCATTCAACAATAGTGAGATGCATAAAAGAGCTTGCGCTCTTGTGGCGTACAAGATTTTTCATAAAATCTGACAAAAGGCAAGTGACTACCAGCTATATCACATATAAGAGAGAGGTCTTCCAAGGAGACTCTCTAAGTCCGCAAGTTTTCTGCATCTTTCTCTTGCCTCTATCTATTGTCCTCCGAGGAAAAAGCTCTGGATACCTATGTGGCTCGCCGCACGGGAGAGAATATAAGGTCAACCGCCTTTTACATATGGACGACCTTAAACTTTTTGCTTCCTCGAAAGAGGATCTTAACATCCTTGTGGAGGCCGTAAATAGGTACACTGAAGCGATTGGCATGAGCTTTGGACTGGACAAGTGTGCCTGCGTCCACCTACACCAAGAACGACTAGAAATTACACCATCGAGTGACGATCGAGATATTCAACTCATAGGCGGAAACACCATTCAACATCTTAGTGATGGACAAACATATACATATCTTGGAATACCGCAAGCGGTATTCATCAGAATAAGATCCAGGCAACCAATATCCTGGCCGTTCCTGTACTACTCTACACATTTGGTGCAGCAAAATGGAACGTCGATGAGTTGAAGGAACTTGACCGAAGCACACGCAAGATGATGACAATGTATCGAAGTCGTCATCCTAGATCTTCCGTACCTCGAATATACCTACCTCGAGATAAAGGGGGTAGAGGCTTGCTAAGCTTGGAGTGTCTTCATCGAAGAACGGTTCTGGCTACAGCCTGCTCAGTTCTAAATAGTGCAGATTCTCTTATGCGACACGTACAATACGAATGTACCTGTAGGCGATACCAACTGTCGAGTGTGCAAGCAAGAGCCAGAAACACTTGGACTTGTTGATCTATTGCCCGGCTTGCGATACGCCCAGGTGGAATTTGAGTCCGTTGTGGAGGATGTTCAGTGTAAGGTCTACTGGAATTTCTCATTCTCCACCACTCAACGTATCAGTACTACTAAGCCTAATTAGGGTTCAAAAATTCTCGGTAATTTGAATTTGGAGAGGGTAACGGAGAACGTTACCGTATATTACCGAGAATAGGAGAATTTATCGAGAATTCACGAGAACGTTCCAAACATGAATTACCGTTATTGTTATTATTATCAATAAATATCGCGTTAACCGTAAGTGATAGGTCAAAATAGATGTCAGTTTATAATCTGAACATCATATTATAGATAGTATATGCGGTACTCAAAACTCAAAAATTACATCCATTTTCACCTATCTCTTACGGTTCACGAGATAATTGTTGTTAAAAATAACAATAATGGAAGGTTCCCCTCAGGTCCCAATGGAACGTTCCTGCAACGTTCCACTGGCTCGTTCTCAAGCGGCGGACATTTTACACCTCCCGTGAACGTTCCTGGAACATTCCGTGCTTTTGGGCCTCGTATTCTGCTTTTAACTCTGATATCACTGATATTGTCATTAATTACTTTGTTTCTTACCACTCAATGCAACCAATCATTAATAATTTGAAAAATATTCCCTAAGTTACTAAAAATTAACACAGCTGTGTCCGAATTTAATTTATTTTGGTGACAAATTTAAATTCTCTTAAATTCCCGAAAAAAAATCTGCCCGCTGTGCGGGCACATTCTCATCGCACGCTTCGCGCGCGGCTCGCAAGTTTGAGCGTGCCTGGAGCAGGCACCTGCTGGATCTCGCGCTTCGCGCTCGATAATGTGATCGCCTCGCGCTTCGCACTCAGACACATTCGCCTTACGCTTTAAGCTCGGTACCTCTAGGTTTTCGCACTTCGTGTGCTCACTATTGCGCGCTTTGCGGGCTAATACTCTCTTAGTAAGCTTCATCGTTATGACCTGCTTTTGCTTTCATTATGTCAATTTCACATAAAAAGAAGAACTGATTTACTTAAGGCTCTATCGACCTTAAGTGTAAATTTCCGTATCTTTCCAAAAAATCATGCAGTCAGACAGATTTTTTCCAACTATCTGAAAAGGGGAGAAAAAAAGTATCTGAGTAGTTTCTGGATCATATATATGATACATTTTTAAATAATTTTGAAAACCAACACATGAAATTGAAAAGAAATTAAATAAGCAAAGTTTTGATAAGAATTTGCCCACTTATCGAGCAGGTTTTTGCACTGTTAATGTTATTTTTTACGAATAAAACAAAAACTGCACACCCTACCAAAAAGGGACAAATAACAAATTTGTCATTTTTCATTATTTTTTGTGCGATCAAAATTTGAATTTATAATTTTTCAAAAAATTCAAAAAGTTGTTATTACAGTATTGTGGGGTGTTCGAAAAGCAACCTTTTTCTTCTCTTGACTTTTTTTCATATCATGCGTTTTTTGACTTGAAATGTTCATTTTCGTTTCTTTTTTGGAATCTTGTAAATGCTATAAGTCCAGTAATTTGTATTTTATCAAAAAAAGTAATTGAGAT
The DNA here is from genome assembly GCA_932066315.1 of Andricus coriarius. Classification (NCBI taxonomy): domain Eukaryota; kingdom Metazoa; phylum Arthropoda; class Insecta; order Hymenoptera; family Cynipidae; genus Andricus; species Andricus coriarius. Next base: position 1,545 of record CAKNWT010306528.1, on the reverse strand, counting down.
AAATTGTTTGAATTTTTTAGTACTACGAATATCCGTACATAGCATTTTTAAATCTTTCAAAAAAGTGGTCTCAACAATTTTAAAAATACGCTCACTTTTTAAATTTGTATCCAAAATGACTGGCTAACGAACGCGACCTTCATTTTAGGACACTTAAAGATTATTCCAAAGCCCGATCCAATCTGTCGATTCTTTCGAAAGTTATCGTGCTTACAGTCTAAAAATCTATATACAGTCCCACATATATACCCACATACATACACACATGCAGCCAGAAAAGCACATTAGCCAAAACCTGTTTCTTGGGTTCAGAAGGTCTCAAAACGTGGACATTTGACAAAAACGGGGGAAGGGGGGGGGATCAATTTTTACACAAATCTCTAAGCCTAATATTGTCCTCCAAGATCTGAAGACCAAGATCATTTATGTGATTGAATACTCGGCACCAGCCGATGGTAATATCACGGCAAAGGAGAAAAAAACGAGCTAAATATCAAGCATATAATCGACTGTCTTGGAGGTATGAAAGCTTAATTTCTTACCGGTTGCAAAAGTCTGTTCTTCTGGGATCACTTCATCTGGTCCGTCAACACTGTTCCACAGAACATTCATAACGTCTGTCGCGTAAGGTCATCCGCGGCTAGAGACCTGACTCCAGGAACAGTCCCTGGTGGACAAAATTCGCTGCAAAATTCTCTGCAAATTACTTCATAATACCCCTGCAATAGCTCTGCAAGCACTCTGCAAACGTCTCCTGCATTACTGCTTAAAT
>CAKNWT010306526.1:0-36593 GCA_932066315.1 Andricus coriarius | reverse complement strand
CACCAGACATGTGTTTGTATTAAAAAAAAAAAAACATTACTCCTTTTCGCCTGTTATTTGTACAATTCAATAGACCTGAGTAATAGCTCTGAGGCACTTCCTTGTTTTGTTTTTTTAAATTAGAAGATAAAAAACTTATGCAGCTTTTGCTGTGTCACTTCTGGCGTTTTTTGGGATGCGCTGTTCTTTGGTAAGGGTTTCCTCGCATGTGGTTACATTTTTAAGTGCTTCTTTTGCAATACAATAGCACGAAAGTAGTTTCTTTTTTTAATTAGGAAAATAAAAATGTTCTGAAACTCCTTTTGAGTCATAGTCGATGTTTTTTGTAACACACTGTTCCTTTCACAAGGGGTTTCTCGCAAATTGTTGCTTTTTCTTACATGCTTCCCTCACGATTCAATAGAGCTAAGTAATAGCTAAAAAGTAATTCGTTTTTTCTTTAATTAAATGTATTAAAGTTAGACAGTTTTTCGTGTATCCTGAAAAAATCATGTTTTGGTACTTATGCCTTCATTCCCCGGTACCCTTCAAGTACACATGCCGGCTGAGAAGCATGGCGTTGCTAAGTACCAAGAAATGATAGTACGCCTGATATATGAGGCCACACAAAGAGCATAACGGAACACTAAATCCGTATTAATAGCTTCTTTTGCATGGTCATAGACGTCGGTTTGACATTCCATGAAACTCTTTAAAAATCATCCTCCACAAAAATCCTATCTGTCCTCTTTATTTAAACGCAATCCCAAATTAATATATGCACGAAAAGAATACAAAAATGTATCAGAAAAAAGAATATGAAGCAATTTGTTTACCAGGGGCGGGACCACGAGGATGCGATGCAGATAGTGATAAGGATGGCGCCTATAAAATATTTCTTTTTGTGATTTTCGTTTTCGGTGGGTTGATAGCCATGCAAGGCGGCTTAAACAAACGTCACAGATGCAACATATGGTCACAGCTAATGAATTTTTAAACACTTGGTTGCAGAGTAATCTAAAAGTAATGAATTACCATCACAACTAATAATTTACCTCAAATTTTTAATACAAATATCAAAATTGGTTTATAAAAAGGAAAGATCTCTTTCTTCGTTGTGGTCTTTGTTGTTGATTCTTGCGAATTACTTTTAAAATCGTTACGGGACATAAGGTAAAAAGGTAATTGTGAATTGTTAATTTTTATGAGAAATTTTTTCAAGGTCAGTTGATGAAGCCAAATTATTATTTCAAATTGTATAGAATCGCATACATCTATTTTCTTAAATCATTTTAATTATCTATACTAAAAAAAAAATTAAAAAGCATGTATCTATTCTCTCTTTGCATATGTGAAACCTATAACTTTAATAGACAACATATGCGTAGCTTTTTTGTGTCATATTTTATATTGAGGAGTCCTTTAGATTAATTTATGAAGTCTATGGAGATTCTTCTACTTGATGGCTGTCTTTGATGGAATTTCCTCATCGGTGCTTAGCGGAAACTTTCTATAAAGATAAGTTTATGACACTAAATTTTCTTCAATAACATAAAAATTATCTTTAAGCAAAAGTAGAGCACCTTCACAATTCTTCAATATATTGAACTTTCGGTTATGTAACGACAATTTCAAAAATAATTTAAGAAGTAATTGACGAGTTGCAAAAATTGTGGGACCTTAAAATATTAACAATCGTTGCTAAAAATAATTTTTATAATAAAGAGTTTTCTTAAAGATTTGTAATTTAGGACCATTGCTCTCTACCTGTCTTTATTAACCAGGTTTTTACCGATATTATTCTTAAAATGTATCCAATATTACGTCAAAACATAGCACGAGGGTTTTGTTACTTTTATGCTTGACAGCTAGAATCTTTATTCGAATAACGGAAAATAGTAATTTCTAAGAAATTTCGACAAAAAACAGCACGTACGATTTCAGGAATTTTTATTTATGTTTAACCCTTAAATTTATAAATAAATATGATACCGACAACTCTATCTAGTGGTCCCATCCTAGCTTCTTCATATTTATTCAAAGAAGATAAAACATTTCAAATTTAGAATAAATAATCAGCTAGAAGGTTGTAATTAAGACATCTGACTTCTCTACGATTACCATCAAGCTAATACCTCTTGAATTACTGGCGGAGATGCTACCCCACATGAAATAAGAAACCTACAAACTTCTATAGATTTCAGTGTGGAGTTTCCATAATTAAATAAGCACAGGAATAAATTAGCGTGACGAGGACAGCAGGAAAGCCGACATCGCACCTCGTAATAACGTAATAAAGACCTCTGAGATTTTGATCAACGACGTACCTAACGTCGCGTGGAATTCGCGGTAGCACTACCGCTACTCTCATACGTGAATTGCTACACGACAGCAGCCACAAGACTCGACTTGCAATTCCCATGAATCCATGGGGAAGAGGCGGGGGAAATCGAATGATTCGGAAGTCTCGATCTCAAGGCCACCAACCGGAATTCTTCTTGGGTCGGACCGGTGGTTGTAGAATCTTTCATAAATTCCTACCTTCTGGTGAAAACGAGAGAAATGCAAGGCTTGGCTTGTTGGTAGCCCAGGAGGTTCGTGTTGCATTTCGAGCACAATGTTGGTAGTATTTCGTGGATGCTATTCGCCAGTCCTGAAGAGGATGTAGCGGACGAAGATTTGTACCGTATAGGACCACCTCGTGGCTACAAATTGCATTGTTCGGTGATGCTGGTGCCGTCCTTGTTTCCTAATGGCCTGTCCACTGAGGCACGAGGACCACCAGGAATACACGTGTCCTCCAACATCAACCACCTCCTTGTAAATCCGCGACGTGGTTCTCACAAGTATTCCTTACCAGTTTAATTATTCAATTGTCGCGGGGTTGTTGTGCTGGATGAAAGAAAAATCATCCGTGGCCAAGCGTCTTATCACCAGCTAAACTGGTGACCCCCCCCCCCCCCCAAGGATTTTTGGATTTACCTTTACTTTTTTCTTTTTCACTAGGAAAGGAAGAAAAATTATACAAAATATTTCAATATTTGAAAGATTGCAAAAGATGATTACTAATAATAATCAGTGTTCGCAACTAATAAATTTTGTTACAAGCATGAAGCCGGCTCGTAGTGATGCTTTTGCTTTTTCATAATTTTATTTTAAGGTTGGTGTTCTATCAGAAACTGATAGTGACAGTTGATGTCATCTTGACGTTTCGATAATAATTTAAGAATAACTGTATTGTTTGAAAATAATTATATTTTAACTAAAACATTTGAGTTCTCTGTAATGAATTTCCTATAATATTTTCCTAAAACCGTGAAAAAATGATAGGAAGTCTATTATAGGAACTCATTATAGACCCATTCTGAATTTCCTATAATATACTTTCATAAGGAAATACAAATTATTTTACAACTTAATAAAAATATACAGCATTCAAAGCGTGCCTTTCAGCATTTAACAATTTTTTTTCAAAACTTGATGTAAACATATAGGTTTTATAATTTTTTCTCTAAAAGGATATTTTAAAGCATAAAATTTGGAAGTATCAAAAAAATCAGGGTAGGTATGTTTTGGGAATCGAGTTTAAAAAAATACATTTTCTCGTTTGAAAACATAAAAAATATATATGAAGGAGCTGTTGGAATCATGTGGAACTAAAAGAAAGAATGACAGTTAATTAGAATGAAACCGAGCGAAGCAGTACAGCCTTTAGTGAACTAGTGTAATTCCTGTTTTAGTTACTCATAGTGTAAAAACTAGAAAAAGTGTAATAACTTTTTTTTTAATTTTAAAGTGAAATCTTTGGCAATCTATATTTTCTCTACTAAGCAAGTAAGCACCGTCAACCGGGGCTATTTTGATTTCCCTGGGTTATTATGACCTCAGGGTATCACAATAAAAATTTTTTTTATTTATATGATTTTGCTGTAGATCTTAAGAGTATTGTTATAAAATGTACAGAAATAATCAAAAAGGTAAAATTTAACCGAACTATAGAGCACAAATGTTGTCCTATATTTACCACAATAGCCATAATAGATTTTGTTAAAATTACACATTTACAACATGCCTGGTCTTTTTTTTGGCTAGAGGTGAACGCCCAATTATTGTTTATACTTGTTATATCTATTTGTTAAAGACTGATTTCATATTTTGAATGTAAATAGAGAAAGGACTCACATAATCACCTGAGTACCACTTTTTCAAAAAGTCCTTTTTTCAATGTCACATTTTAAAATACCCGTGCAGATAAAACGTTTAAACGGAGGCAAAGAGACCATGCAATAAGGAACAAAACGGTTTTGCGGTTCGTGTCGTGGTCGCTGGAAGGAACCCGAAGTAGTCCTTGTGTATAGCAGGCGGAAGACCAACGTTGAGAATTATGATGATTGCAAACTGCTACCATTTACAGTAGTGCGGTCTGTCTCGTAGTTACCAATCTTTAAAGACCTCTGACGCTTGCTATTTCTTCAACAAAGATATTTAAAATGTTATTAAAATATATATGTATGGTTCTTTTGGGTTAAAATATAAATAAAAGACCAATTATCGACAAATTAGGTAGACAAATGACACTCGAAGAGAAAAAGTACTTTGCATATGATTGCATTTACATTCCTTATGCATACTTTTATATTAACGGTCCGTTAAGGATGTAAATCATATTCGTAAAATTGACGATGCAAAAAAATTTGGCTTCTATAGATCTAAAAGCGCTTTGTCGTTTTTATCTTGCTAAAAGATAGGGCATTATTTATAGGGATCTTCAAAATTGACTCGTCCATAAATTTTACTGTAATTTAGAGCTTTTCGACATCGATGAATTTACACCTTAGTATTAACTTCTCGTCACTCTATGCAGCATTAGGTATATTCATAGCAGCTCATTTCGATATGTGATATTATGTGTACGAAGAATCATGTATGTGTATAGAGAAAGTAAAAGTGTATCTTTAGAGAATTTCAAAATACTGCATGCAAAATATATTTTCTATGCATGTGTAATCATTTCACACAGGACAGTAGAAAGCCCGCCTAGAAAATAAATGTCAAACGATCAATTCTGGTTGTTAATCATCTAACAGAAGTGCTGAACGATTGGTCATTCGTCATTCATTTTCTGTTCCGACTTTCTTCTCAGCAATGATCATAAAGCTGCAACATTTGAAACAATAACGTGTATGTTTCAAATCAGTCGTGAAAATCAATTTTCTGATTATTATGGTCGGAAACTACTAACAGAGAGAAAATTTATGGTAATAGAAGCAGTCTATTGAAATTTAATTATTACGAAATTATTTTGTGGTATGAATGTTATTTATTTAGGAAAGATATTTTCTTAGTGATATCCCCTTCAGAATGCAGAATGTGTCTGTACTCAGGAGGCTTAAAGAAGAGTAACAATAAATACGATGAAAAAAATTAAAGAGCCTCGTTAGATATAAAAGCTTGCAGTACTTGGAGATATTAGTAGTCATTTAGTAGTCATTTAGTAGTCGAATGGTAGCGATTGGCGAAAGTCACCCTACTCCATGTTTTCGTAAGCGATAAATCATCTCGTGCCACCTCCGTGCTCGCACAATGCCGGACTAATCTTCCATCATGCCACGCACGATATAACTACGCCCGCATGGCGTCTTGTGATTTACCATCCTGCGGCTAACCTCTGTGGAAACTGTTGAGAACTGTGCACCTTGCACTCGGACAGTTGCATACTCTGTGCCTGAAAAGTACGGTACTCTCTGCAAAATCAGCTGCCATTTCTGCGTAATCAAGTGCTCTTTACTGTTTGCGCTTTCGCCAAAATTAACATTAATTGGGCAGAAGGTTTTCATATAAATAATTTTTATCTAATTGAACATAGAATAATAATATTATTAAATTCGAAGCATTGAAAGTGCACTCCAGGCTTAATCATTGTCTCTGGGCATCTGACCTCACTTTGCCCTAAAGTAGGGTTAATATAAATAAGTTAATCTTCGATATACTTTAAAGAGAGGCTATGTTGTTTAATACAGGGAAAATATCTTTGTTACAGTTTGGAGAGGATGTTTCAGTTCAATCGGAGAAATTTTTTTTTTCAGTGTTGGGAAAATTGAGAAACAATGCCTAGGGTGGTTTAAAAAACATCAACTTTAAAAACATTACGGTCCACCTTGATATTTTGTTCTAATCATAAAAAAGACTGCTGGATAAATTTAAGGCAAATCAATGTATATTTAGTGCTCTCCAAACGGCATTAAAGCTTCAATAAAGAATATTTCTAATTAATAGAGATAAGTGATTTTAAATATAGGTATCTAAATTCGTTTTGGTTTCACTTATAATGCCCTATCGGTAATTTTATTAAATTTGACCAAGAAAATAATTTTCTCTAAATTAACCATGTGTTAATCCAAGGAACAAAAATTTTGAAATAATTTAAAATGTGAAGCAACATCTTAGATTTTTTGAAAAATTGGTGTCTTCCATCAGCCGATAGTTTTGTAGCCAATATTATTTTGATAGCACGTTTTCTTAAAAAATGTAGAAATAAGCTATTTCTGAATACTTTATTGCCCTCGTTCGATGAATGCCACAACACTTTTTTATTCCTGCCTTAGCATGTGCAAATCACGCATCCGGGGCTTACAAGACAAGTTGTAAGATTTCTGAAGGCAGAGCCCATAACAAATGACCACAATCTGCAGTTCACCACCTGCAAAATCACAACACTTACGAGTTTACGACGGATACTAAGACCGTATGTCTTCGATCATCAATTCCGCTGACAATGACTTTTCCGAGTATCCATCACTGGGACTAATGACAATCATGATTTATAGCTTAGTTTGTTTATCTCGGCGAACTGTCCATCTAAAATGAGATTGGACGGGGAAAAAATTAAACCCTTAAGAAGGTGGCTGACGTCAATTGAACGGAATAACTCACGCGGTTGGCAATGTCTTCGAAACAAGAATCTCACCTAAAAAGTTTAAAGGCGTCCAAATAAAGTATATGGTGGTGTCGCAAATCAATAGAATATAGAGCCTACAAAACGATCAATGAGAAAAGTAACCGCACATACACCCTTATACGGCCTGATCGTTGAATAATAGCGAGCACTCGATTTGTACATATGCTATTAGCACGAACTAATCTAAGATCGCTCGACATTATTCTCCCTGGCTAGCCGTTACTTCTAGAAAATCGCTCGTAAAGCCAAGCATCTGCTCATCGGACCATTATTACACCCTTCTTGCAGACCTCTTGACCAGTTCCTTGATTATAACGAGCTAAAAGCTTTTGCAAAACAAAACATTTTCTAGATGAGTTTCTCAGGATTTTCAGTGATTTTGAATAGAGGAATAAATTGCGAAGAAGCTGAGCGAAACAAATGGTGAACAATATGGAATTTTCGTCTATTCTCCAAATTTAAAATTATTTAAAATAATTGTTGTTCTTCTTTGTTCATAAAGTGTCCCCTAGGGATTCACATAACTTTCTATATCTAGATCCTTACTTCTATTTTTACGGTAGCGCAATTTTGGACGTGATGACGTACATTTTAATCTACTTATACTATTACATAACCATTACTTACAAATCTTTTTGATTCTAAGCGATTTACGTTTCTTTTTCCTTTCATTACTTTTCTACTTTGCAATTTTGTTCGCATTTGCTCTTTCATTCTTTCTCATTCGCTCCTTAGACCCCCTTCAGTTATTTCATCCTGTTCTCATTCAATCCATACTGACTGTAAAATTTTTACCACCTTCGCTTATCAACTTTTCCCAATACATTCCGTTACCTCGTTTCCCAATGTAAATCTTGCTATTCTGGTCCGTCTTCTCTCTCCCCATCCCCTTTCTAAGTACTTTGGTACTCCTTCCTTTTTTATCTTCTTATACCATTTGTTTTATTTTGATTCCTCAATCATCCCCCATCTTTCTGTTAATTGCCCTAGAGAACTCCCTCCTTTTTTCTTATCTATTAATTCTATCGCCCTTCCGCACCCTTCTTCTACCTCCATCAAACACTGTTTCGCTAACTTCCCTCCTTTTCCCTCCCTTAGTTTTGTCTCCAACTTCCATACCCCCTTTCTCGCTCTAGTACTCAATTTATCCCTTAGTGCTTCTTCTCTCACCATTCATCCAGACGTCCTCCAGTCTACCCCTAGCGTCCACCTTATATCCCTTTCTTGTAATAACTTGTCAATCCCTGTCCTTGCGCCATAGCCCAATACCGCCCATAACAGCGTATGGAATAACCAAATTCTGGTTTTCCGATATTTTTTAAACCTTTTTCCTATTTCCCATATCTGCTTCATTATTCTTGCCACTTTGTTTTATTCTTTCTCTTATACCAGCTCCATAATCTTCATTTGTTCGCAAGGTATATCATAAATATTTAAACTCCTTTACTTCTTCTAATTTTACTTTCTTTCATGTCCCAATCCATTCTTTATTTCTTAGAGCTCCTTTTCTAAACCTTATTGTCTTCATCTTTTTTTCATTTATATCCAACTTCTTTCTATCTTAGTATTTTTGTAGTCTTGTAATCAAGCATGTTATCCATTCTTCATCCTCTGCCATCAACACTATATCGTATGCGTATGCCAGTATATATATATTTTTTCTTTTCCAATTTGAATTCATACCTATCATTATCTCTCAATTTCTTCTTCTTACCCTGATATTAATATAGCAAATAGAAGTGAGATACTCTGTGTATTAAACTTTCTCTTATCTCCTTTTTCAACATAACTTTTTCTATTTTGAATCACACATATGTTGTCCATCATCCTCATTCGTTTCCTAAACCCTGTCTGATTCACTAACATCATCCTTTTTCCTCAACTTCTTTCTTCAACCTCTCCGATAAAACAGTTATGTATACCATATACAATGTTGGCACAAGAGTCACTCTCTTATAAATTTTAACCTCCTACCCTTTTAGTTTCTTCACTCCTTCTTTCCGGAACTCTGCCCATCACACTCCTCTCCATACTAGTCCTTTAGTTCTTCCCCTCATATTTACCAACTTTATTTGGAATCTTATCTATACCAGGTGCTTTCCTCTTTACTCCTCAGAGTAAATCCATACAATTATTTCCATTCTACCATCTCAATAGCTCTTTTCCTTCCTTCTCTCTATCTATCAATGTATCTATTTACAACCTTCCAAGACTCTTCTTCCGTCCTAGCTTACTCCGCCTCTTCTTCAAGCCTCTAATTTCCCTCCTTTTTTGTATCACACAACTCAGTATACTCCTTCCTCTTTTTTCTATATTATTTTTCACTACTTTTCCCTATTCTCCATTTTCTTAATTTCTTTTTCACTTCCTGCTTCTTCTCATTACATTCATAAACCCATCCACTTCTATCCCCTCCTTCGCTAAATATGTTTTGCTTGTGCACTCTAATAATCTATATATTTCTCCTATCATTATTTTCATTGCCTCGTATACATTTCTCTATTCCATTTTAATATTTCTGTTATTTTCCTTAAACTGGTATTTTCCTTCCATTGACTAATCCACTCTTCCTGCTCTTTTTACCTTTACTTCCTTATTATCGTTATTGGTATCAATAATTGCATTCTATGTAATGTCGCCATTAGGGGAAAGTGATCTGAATCTATATAGTCCCCTAACTCAAGTTTCTTAAACTTCTCTCTTACTTTGTCGCCCACTATCACACAAACAATTGACGTTGCCTTTTCTCCTTCTGAACGTGTATAGTTGCCTTTCTCATCTACCTTTATCTTTTCGTTTGAGATAAACCATTTCATCTCGTCAAAGCACTTCAATAATTTCTATCCCTCACAATTCAGTATATTTTCTGTGGATCTTCTTCTTCATTCTCCTCCCTTCTTATACTCTTCCTCCTCTATCTACTATTCAAAATCAATAATAATAATAATCTTCGAATTAATTTATTCGTTCACTTTGTCCACAATGAAGCTCCTATGCTTCTGCATATCTTATAAAATTCTCTTTGACATTAAGTTGTTTACCTTGAATGGAAATCCTTTATTATTTATTGTCAAGTTATTAATTTTGCACTTCAGGTAAAGAAGATTAAATTTAAAAAATCGAGATGTAAAATTTAAAAATGAATCATTTTTAACAACTTAGTTTCAAGATCGTAATTCAAGAATGCTTCAATTTTTAAACGAAGTTTTGAATTGTCTAATTATTAAAACACTTTAAGTTTAAATGCATTAATTTTGAAAGTTTCCAATTAGAGGGCATATAATTTTAAAGTTGTTAGAATAGTTAAAATTTAATGGTTCACAATGTTTAAAAATTTTGAATTTTGAACGGTGAAAATAACATTTTTTCGTTGTTGTTAGAAATCACATTTTTTAGTAAAAAAATCGATTATAATTTTTAATGCGCAATTCTAAATAGTTTAGTTTTTAAACCCTTGAACCTAAAGTTATTTGGCTTGCAAATTTCTTAATTTTTGTAAGGTTTTCAATTTTAAACTTCACAATATTGCAGTTTCAAATTCAAATATTGAAAATGCCAGGACAATTTCACTATTGAATCTTGCAAAATTTCGTTGTGAAAGCCTTGATATCTAAAAAGATGTGAATGTAGTAATTGAAGATTTAAATATTTAAAATTGTTTGGTTTTAATTAAAGACAATTTTAAATTGTATAAATTAAGATTAAATAATTTTAGATTTACATATTCTAAATTGTTTGGTTTTAATTTCAAACGTGCAGCATTGCCCGGTGTTTAAAATGTTTAAAACTCGTAGAATATTAAATTGAAAAAATTTATAGTTGCACAAACATCAGTTAAAGAGTCTTGTAAAAAAAATTAAAAATCAGGACTATAATTTATCGAACTTAGGCCTTGACACTGAAAAGATCTTAGTGGGTCAAAATATCTCAAGTGAGCCACTTTTAAATCGATAGTTCTATTTTCAATCAATTTATACAGTTTTCGATTCTTTTTTATATCAAAATGACTCCCCTAAAATGTTTTTGCAAAAAATTGATTTTTTTAAAGTTATTAACAATCAAAGTTCTTGATCATTTCTTTTTAAGAAATTGATTACTCGCGAACAGTTAATAGAAATTCAATAATTGACTTATGAAAATTTTTGTTACAAAGTATACTTTACGCTAAAAAATTGTTCGGTGGTGAAAAACACTTTTTTATTGTTTAAATAATCGTTTGGTTTAAACAATTGAAAATTAATTAAACTTCTCCGCCTATGAAACAATTCTCCCACGCACCATTGGATTCTACAATTTGTGAAAAAAATTTGTATTTTGCAGTAGTTTAAAAGTTACTGATTTTTTTGTGACCGCGCTCAGACCTCCAGCGCTGATCGAGCACGTTTGGACGCTCGCGCTTTGTAATTGTGCGACTGCAGTTTTATTGGTAATTATAAATAGAATATATACTAGTTTGGGAATTTAAAATTAGTTCGATTTCAGGTTATTTTACATTTTAAGTTCAATTGTCAACTTCTTTAATTATGATATTCTGACTTTAAAATGCGTGGTTCTAAAATCTTCTATTACACAAAATTTCCATTTTAAAGCATAGTTTTTTAAGCGCGATTTTTCAATTTGAATGATTTTAAAATGCAGCTTCGACGAATTTAACCATTAAAAATTAAAATGGGTTGGAATTGAAATTTTCTTATTAAAAACGTTTTTAATTGATCAACTGTAATTATCAATTAATATTTTTGTATTATTATATTTAAGTATTATAAAGTTAACAATAACTGATTTTCCAACACGACTCTAAACTCTAAAATATTTCATTTTTACTCCATTAAAATTAAAAAAAATTTTTATGAAAAACACGAACAATTATTTAATTAGTAGCAATATTTGACTATTCATATAAAACGAACAATTATAAATCGAATATTTCAAACTGGACATTTTGAAATAGAAAGCCTTGAATCATAAAAATTTCGAAGAGCCAAAAACTTAAGACGTTACAATTTTAATTGTTTTGTTTGAAAAATTTTTAATTTGTTAGTGCAGTTTTTAAATTTTGATGTATCAGTAGCAATTTAACACTTTCAGTAATTTAGAGAAAAAAAATCGAGTAATTTCGAGAGATGTTTTTGTTTTTTAAGAAAAATTTTAAAAAGATTCCAAATTAATGTAAATCTTGCAATGATTTTAAATAATAATAGAAAATGTACATTTCTTCAGGTTTGGAACGAAAAATTTAGAAGCTTTTGAAGAATTGTGGAAGTTTTTATAAAATTAAAAAAATTTTATTACGATTCCTAGGAAAATTGAACAGGAATTTTTATTTCGAAAACTTAATTTTAGGGGAATGTTTGAAAAGATTTAAAAGATTGTAAAAAATAATCTGGGATATTTTAGCGCAATTTTTTACATTTTGCAGGTGTTTAAAACAAATTTACAAACAATTTGAGTCTTTTTAACAAAATATTTAGAGGTTTTGAAAATATTTCAAAACATTTAAAACGAACTGTGCTTTTTGACGATTTTCAAATAAAAACTATTCATGGGGTATAAATCTAAAGTGTTGTGTATACTATTTCGATTATGAAAACAGATTGACATTTAACATTTTTTTTACTGAATCTTCTTGTAGGAGTCTTCTGTATACGTATTTCTGTTAAGAACAGAAATCTAAGATGCAAATATTTTTTAGTCGTTTAAATACCTTGTTATTTTAAGAAAATTGTTAAATTATTTTCAGATTTTTGAATTGAATTCTTGAAGAAAAACAGCGCTTTTTCAGACATGTACTTAAAACTTAAAATAAAAATCTTTTTAGCCTCTAAAAATTATTACCAGCAGTTTTTAAACTGAAACTTTCTAGTTTTTAAAAATCTATAAAAATTTAGAAGAGTTATTTAATCAGAAAAAATATGAATGTTGAATTTTCAATATTTGAACTATTTACGTAAATGGCATCATAGGAAGCGTTGTCTTGGGATTCCCCGTACGAGTATAATACCAATAAAACTGCAACTGTACCAATAAAACTACAGTCGCACAATGACAGAGCGCGAGCGTCCGAACGTGCTCGACCAGCGCTGCAGGTTCAGCGCGGTCACAAAAAAAAATCAATAACTTTTGAATTGCTGCAAAATACAAAATTTTTTTTCACCAAATTCTTCGGAAGAGATTGTAGAACCCATTGGTATGTAGGAGAATTCTTTTATAGGCGGAGAAGCTTAATTAATTTTTAATTGTTTAAACCAAACGAGTATTTAAGCAATAAAAAAATGTTTTTTACCACCAAACAATTTTTTAGCGTAAAGTATACTTTGCGAAAAAAATTTTTATGACTCTATTATTGAATTTCGATGAACCGTTCGCGAGAAATCAATTTTTGAAAAAAAAAAATGATCAAGAACTTGGATTGTTAATAACTTTTTAAAAAATCAATTTTTGGCAAAAATATTATAGATGAGTTAATTTGATATAAAAACGAATTGAAAATATGTTTTAATTGATTTAAAAAAGAACTATGGACTTAAAAGTGGCACACTTGAGATATTTTGACCCACTAGGCATTAAAAATAAAATTGCTTTTTATTTAGAAATGTTCAAAAATATTAAACATTTCAAAATATTTAAATTTTTCACCAATATATTTCAATTTTCATTTAAAAAAATGTTAACACACTACATGAGTTTTCAACAAAATAGTTTAGTTTTTAACCAAAAAGATACATTTTCTAGCAAGAATCTTAATTTTCTACAAAAAACAAAGAATCTTCAACAATATAGTTAAGATATCAACCAGAGAAATTAATTTTTTTCCAAAAAAGTTAATTTTTCAACTCAAAATATAAATCGTCAACAGAACCATTAAATTGTTAAAAAAAATGGCTTTTAAACAAAATTGTTGAATTTCTGACAAAGCAAATTAATTTTTTACCAAATACTTGAATTTTTAATCAAACAAATTATTTTTCAACAAAGAGGATTTATGTTCCACAGAAGAGGATTAATTTACAAAATAATATATGAATTTTCAACTAAAAAATATCAATTTTTAACCATTAATAGAATAGTTGAAAAAAATTTTAAGGAAATTGATTCTAAACCAAAATAAGCGAACTATCTTTAACAAAATAGTTGAAAACTAGTTGTATCACGTCTATGTAAATCACTCCGAATTAGCTGAATTACCCTGGATTACAATTTAATTACCTGCGTTACCTGAATTACTCTGAATTATTTGGATTACAAGTGGATTACTCTGGATTACCTCAGATTGGAACTGTATTACTCCAGTTAAAAACTGGATTTCAAGTGGATTACTCCCGATTACAAGAGTATCAGATCGGATTACGCGAAGTGCACGAGATTACCCAGATTACTCTGCACTACCAGTTCGGGTAACTGAGTGGTCCAAGGGATTACCATCGTACTTTCGCCCTCGGTATTTCTCTACAATTTGAAAAATCTTTTTATTATCATAAAAATAATTTGTAAGCGTATGACCCAATAACTTACAAATCAAACTTTCTGTTAGTCAACATTTTATTTTAGATGTCTTCCGTTCCCTAATGGAGATGTATTGCTATTTACTGAAGATACTTTCACTCTCAAAGTTTATGAATTGAGTACCAATTAACTCGGCAGCGGCACGTTTTTTATTTCATTAATGGATCCAGTACTCGTATGTAATTTTCGTCTATTTGCAAAACTCTCATATTTTTTTTAATTCGCTTCTTGATTTCTGACCCTCGAGTAAATTTCTACTGATAC
Organism: Andricus coriarius; assembly: GCA_932066315.1. NCBI lineage: Eukaryota > Metazoa > Arthropoda > Insecta > Hymenoptera > Cynipidae > Andricus > Andricus coriarius. Next base: position 21,889 of record CAKNWT010306526.1, on the reverse strand, counting down.
AAAGGAGAGACTTGCGATTCCATTGACTGCAGGACGAAACGAGACGGATCTCAGACGCGACCTAGCAGAAAATTAACACTTCTAGTCGGCTTGCTTAATACAGGCGAGGCCAAGTTTGCTTATGTTAATTCCTCGCGGCGTTTGTCGTGACTTAAGTCGTCGTATCGAATATATTAATTAACATCGTCATTAAGACGGGACTTCGACGTCTGGACGTGTTATTTGATTTTTTTTGCAAACCTGAACACTTAAGAATCACGGAATTGTGGTTACATGTTTTTGCGCTTATGCACTAAAACTTGCAGAGTAAAAGAGCCAGATTAGATAATTCCGTTTCTTAATCTTCGATGTACTTATTTCTTTATCTTACTGTAAACTAAGTGACATAACGGTGACCTTTATAGTAAGCAGAATTCTTTCCTTTAGAATGCATTTAGTTCACTGATAAATTCATGACAAAGTATTACCAGGTTTCTTTTAGTCTTTAAAATATAAGATTTTCAATATCATAAATTATTGTTTTGCAAGAGAGAAGAATTTTTCTTTATCATCATTGAATCTCACCACGGTAGAAGCTTTTCAGTCTGGCGGTATTATTTATATTATAGATATGATTACTTGAACTATTATTATTACAAAAATGAAGGTCGTTTTTCTCTCTGGCTTAAGGTGGTTACTCCCAATATGGCGAAGGCATTTTTGTTAAGAGTTAGGTAATTTACTTGTTTATTTGTAATATTCTGCCTGGGGATGCCCAGGTTTATATCATCAGTCACGGATGCATTGCTGTAATGCAATAAACTGATCTGATAAGAGCAGTATGCCTAATTTGAGAAGTTAAACCAAACCTGGTATTTTATATATAAAAATTTCCAGAGGTACCGGCTGAGGAATCGAACCCCGGACCTATGATGCGAAGTCTGAGCGCCTAACCGCCTGAGCCTTCGCGGCTTCTTATATTCTCTTATTCCTTTGTTGTCTCACTTTTATATTCATTAAATTTTTATTATTATTACATAATCATCTATGGATCATTCAGTCCGTCTATTTTTTAGTTATTAATTTCTCACTGTAAACTTAAATGATTTAATTATAAAAATCGGGATCCAAGTTCCTAATTTAAGAAGGCATGGATTTTTGAACCAAGTTGGGCATTTTTTTATTTTTAACGCTTTAAGTTTGAATGAATTAATGTTGAAAGTTTCCAGTTAGAAAATATATCATTTTCAAAGTTTTTAGAAGAATTAAACTTTAAAGGTCTACAGTATTTAAAATTCTTTAATTTTGAACGGTGAAAATGACATTAAATTTTTTTTACAGAAATTTCATTTCTTTCGTTTAAAAAAATCTATCCAATCACTTTGAATGTCACTTAATACTGGGTCAATCCATTTCCTGAATGTCAGATCTCTGGGGGGGGGGGGGGGTGCTCTAGCGATTTTGATGAAACTTGGTGAGACCTTAATGCAGTTTATCGTTAAAATAGTTTTCCAAAATTTTGAAAATTCAGGGAGTTACAGAATATTGAATTTTGAGGCCCGACCTTTTTGAAAACACAATCTCTCCTATAACGCTGATTTGATTTTTTAATAATGTTAGCAGATGTGGCGTATACTTTGTATGCATTTTCAAAGCCATTTAAAAACACACAATTTATCAAAAGGGGCTAGAAACATCCAAAATTATTTTGATTTAATTTTTTGCTTAAAAGCGTACTTTTGATTTTTCAAGGACAAATATTTGGATTCCTTATAATTTTGCAATTCAATTCAAACAAAAAATTGATACCCGCTTTTTAACGGTCGGAGACAAATTTTTTTAGTGCAGCCAAACAGCCTCAGTATTCTCACGTTATTTGTTATAAACAAATTATAATATAAAATAGTGAACATTATGGTTTATTCGTTTTCAAAGTAATATTTTGGCTTTGAAAGTACGTCCTTTTATCGACACATTATACACAAAAAACTTAACTTAATTGGCAATATGTCTTAGGAAAAATTAGAAAAAAAAAACGATTTTTTTCAATCGGTTATTTAATTTTTGTATAAATTGTTAATCAAATTACCAGAAAGTAACATGATCAAGTATCACCTCATCGATAAAATCAAATAATTTTATAGCAATAACCCAAAGTTTTCACCAATAATAATTAAAAGATCGTATGCACATATCAATTCTAAATTTAATTCTTAATTTTTCTCAACAAAAATAAAGTCACAAATCAATTAACAATTGCGCCCGAAAAGTTATTTTGAACTTTGTTGTTTGATTTGGTCCCACTGTTTCTGTCGTTGCTAGTAGATATTGAGGATCATAAGGAATCAAAATAGCTATCCTTAATCAAATTAAAAGTACAATTTTTGTCAAAAAATAAAATTTAAAAAGATTTTGAATCTTTTCGAGCCCCTTTTCAAAATTATTTGGGTTTACCAATTCCATCAAAAATGTATATAAATTATAGGCTGCACCTACAAAAATAGTTTGAATTTAATAAGCTGTTGGGGAGATATGGCGTTTTAAAAAAAGTCGTATCTCAAAATTCAAATCCGGTAATTCCCTGCATTTTGAAAATGTTGGAAAACTATTTTAGGTCTAAAATCCAGGAAATAAATTAAATCTACATTATACGAGTATGATACTTATTATTAATGTAATTATTATCTTTGAACGTTCAATAATTAAAATTTTGAATTATATTACAAAGAAATATATTATTGTAGTTTATTCTAAGCCAATCTATTATAATTCTTACATTTTCCAAGTAGGAAAAGTAATAATCCAAAAATGCAAATGTTTCTAAAAATTGCTTATGGTATTTTTGCTATTGGTATTTACAGAAAACTCTGCTGATGGGAATGAATCTTGAGTTTAGTGTCCCTATTTCAAAAATTCTTTCAAGATCAAAATGAAATTTACTTTCTTATGAACCATTTTATGTATCGAAATCAGAACAACAAATGTCACAAATAAAAATTAGATTTCCAACTACCTCCTTTCCTGCTCATCAGGGAGAAATATATGTATATAACAAAAAGATAGTTTTAAATATTTTATTTTTCCTTAAAAGTTTAAATTCGACAATATTTGGTGTGAAATTTCTTAATTTTTAGAGGTTTCTAATTGTATATTTTACAGTGTTATAGTTTCATATTCAAATATTAAAAATGTCAGGACAATTTCACTATTAAATCTTACAAAATTTAATATTGAAAGCCTTGAAAGTCAGTTAAAAAAAAAAATTTTAATTTAAATATTCTAAATTGTACGGTTTTAATTTTAGTCAGTTTTTAAATTTAATAATTTTATATTTAAATATTCTTAATTTTTTGGTTTTCATTGTAAGCGTACAAAATTGTCTGTTTTTTTAAAGAATTTGTAATTAAACATTTTTTAATGAAATGCCTCAAGATTAAATTTAAAAAAATAAAATAAAAATTAAGACAAAAACATCTGAGAACTTGGCATTCAAAATTAAAATATTTTTTATTTCAAAATGTTCGAAGATATTGAAAAAGATATTTCGAATTAAAAGGCTTAAACTTGTGCAATTTAAAAATTAGAGAAATTATCATCTTCTTTAGTATTCTTTTTTCAAATGCTGTTGCAATGTAATATCCTAGAATTTCCCGATTTTTGGATAACGATATAATAAATTGAATAATTAAAATTTTAAAAACATTCGATTGGAAGATTTCAAGAATCCATAATGGTTCTCTAAATGAAGTGTTAAAAATTAAACAATTCGAAATTAAAACCTTAACAATTGTTTTCTTTAAAATTTTAAAAGCTGAAAATAGAACTACCTGAAATTAATACCTTAGTCTTCGTGGAATTTTCAAAAATATATTCAACAATCTGAAAATTGTATATTTGGAAACGATTCAAATTTTCCTAAAATAATTGAAATTTTGTAGCGTTTGAGCATAAAAAAGTTTAAATATCACAATTTTTATTAATTAAAATTTTTCAGTTTTAAGTGAAGTACGGATTCGCTTAGTTTGCAATGTTCCATAGTAGAAATTATTTTATTTTTAATCTGTCCTATTTGAAATTCTTTTATTTTTAAAATTTCTTCTAGAGTCATTGAATTTTTAAGGTTTATAATTGAACTATTTTCCACTTGGAACAGTGAAAATAACGGTGAATTTAGTTTTTGGTCTTAGAAAAATTTTTCCAATTAATTTTTAATAGTAAATGACAATTTTTTATGTAATCTCAATTCAAAATTCTAGAATTTTAGAAGCTTTGACTTTGAAACATTCAATTTAGTTTTCAATTTTATATGATCAAATTTTAATCACTGCGAATTAAAACCGATTTAAATTCAAAAGTTTTCAATTACAATTTTTTTTTATTTCGAACGCTTTTAATTATAATTAATAAGATTTCAATATGTTCGAATTTTAAACGATCCACTTTTCAACATTCTAATTTGAAATTATTCAATTTTGAACATTTTCAAATCGTAATTTTTCGCAATTTCAATCTAAAATTATTCAATTTCGAGATTATTTAATTCAAAATAAAATTATTCAATTTTGAACGCTTTCGATGAGGAATCAAGCAATTTGAACTACTTTTTAAAGAATTTTTCCAATTTGTCACATTTCATCCTGCAATTAATAAATTTTCAGAGCTTCTGATAACAAATTTTAATATTAAATTATTTAATTTAAAGAAATTTTATTTTGAAATGATACAATTTCAATTCCTTTTCATTAAATTCGAAATATTGTACTTTTTTTCAAAATTGTGACTGATCTAAAATTGTTTGATTTGGAACATTCTCAATTAAAAATCATTGAATATATATATTTTTCTAATATCATGCGCTTTATATTAGAAATGATTATTTATTTATTTTTTTAAATTGAAAAGCTCTTAAAGTTAAAGAATTTGTTTTTAAATGAATCAGACACATCCTATATTTTTACTGTTATGAAATAAAAATCCACGGACGTGAACGCGCGTGTGCATTTACTGCTAATAAGAGAAATAAACTTAATCTGGAAGTGATTTGGTAATATGCGAGAGTATTTCAGAACAGAAGAAAGAATTACCGCAATTCGACGTGTGTGGTGGGCTAGAATGATAAAATCGCTCTTTCGATACATGATCGGCCTAATTAAAGGGTAATTAGATACTGTTCTGTTATCCTGGTCATTAGGCGACAAGGCTTCGAAACTCGACAAGATGCTCCGGTGAAATGCAGCAAGTCGTAAATCCTACAACTGAAAAATAAGAAACATCCAGAAGCCTCCTAACTTCAGTGATCACAGATCACACCTGAGTCAAGTTGCTGAATAGAATACTATTGTCGCAATCATAAATGTCAGTTATATATATGTCGCAGCCACCTATTGCAACTAGACATTTCATGAGATGTCTAGACGCTAGACAGTTCATGAAATTCTAGCTGATTGTGTAATAACCAACCCTACCTGTCTAGAATTTTTAGCCGCTTCATGAAATGGGCAAGCACCTTTAGACAGTTTGTGTAATAATTCAGAGTTTGACTATCTGTGTAACTACAATCAACTCTCGATATAGGACCAGGTTCAGACATGACGTGCAGTGGCCTTGAGTCTAAATCGGCAGATTCAAAACGTTAGCAGGCAGGGCTGCATGAATTATTTCTGTTAGATTCAAACGCATGACGCAACCTGATGCAACTAATGCTTTGTCAAACACAGGCAGATTGCCACGCTTGATTGAACACAGCCTGCTTTTCAAACCGCGGCTCTTTTCATCACGAAACTGTGGAGGCCATCAGTTCTAGGAACATCGCAAATCAGGAGTCCTTATATCGGGAGTTGAGTGTACACTAGTCATTTCATGAAGCGACTAATGTTCTATCCAGCACATAGTGTACTTAATTTAAACAATGGTGTTATTTTGTTGATTTATTTATAATTAGTTTCTTTATGATAAATATCGAACAGTGTCGACTACTGGTCTATTATTTTTGCAGAAACCAGAAAAAATCTACCTCAGCTCGGATTTGATATTTTTTTATTGCCACCGAATATGTGGCAAATCATTTCTTCTTTCTCCTATACCACATGGTGAGGCAGGTCTAAATCTTTTTATATTGTGAAACCTTTAATTAATGACTACTTCAGTCTAAAGAATTTTCACCTTATCAGAATATAATATTTTAACAATGATATTATTTTATGACCAGGGTATTAATTCATTTTTTGATGTTAAATATTAAATAGTGTCGATTACTGGTCCATCATATTTTAGAAACGAGACAAATAAGAATAGATAAACAAATTAAAAAATAGTTTACTAAAGTTCAATGAATGAAGTTTTATATGTTCATTAGGGAAACCTAGGTTGCAAATACGGTCTCAAAATAATTTAAAAACATAGCTCAAATAGATAAATGTTAAAAAATATGACTTTTTAACAAAGCAATTTAATTTTCAATAAAATAATTAAATTTTAAACAAATTGTTAATTTTTTAACGAAATTGTTGAATTTTCAACCTACAGAGATGAATTTTCAACCAAGCTGTAGAATTAAAAAAAATAAAAGGTTAATCTTTAACCAAAAGCATTTTCAACTAAATAATTGAATATTATAGAATACGATTGAATTTTGTAGAATGCAGTTGAATTTTCAAAAAAAAATATGAATTTTTATTCTAACAGGACGAAAAACAACAAAACAATTTAAGTTTCTGTCAATGGATATTCCTTTTTAACAAAATACCTAAATTTTTAACAACATAGTTTAATTTATAACCAAATACTGGAATTTTCTACCTACAACAAATAGTCGAATTTTCAAATAAAAAAGATTAATCTTTATCTAAAAATAGTTGAATTTTCAACCATAAAAGTACTTCATATTAAAAAACAAAGAAATTTCCACAAAATAGTCAAATGGTCAACCAAATAGTTGAATTTTCAGCAAAATAATAAAATTCCCAAAAATTAGTTTAATTTTAACTAAATAGTTGAATTTTCAAGCCACAAATATGGATTCTCAATCAAAGAGACAAAGTTTTAACCAACAAGATTAATTTTCTACAAAAAATTAGAATTTTCATCTAAAATGACGAATTTACATCTGAAGAAAGGAACTTTTAACAAATTATTTTAAGTTTAAATCAAATGAGACATACAATCTACAAAAAATATGAATTTTCCGCCAAACAGTTAAATTTTTAACCCGAAGTATCAATTTTCTGCCAAAACGACGAATTTTCAATCAAAAGTTAAATTTTGAACCAATCAAATGAATTTTCAACTAAAATGCTGAATCTTTCGGGAAAAATGACAAATTTTTCACAAAGTAATTGAAGCCTTAACTAAAACAGAATAATTTTCAACCCAACAGTTACATTTTTAAACAAAGAAGAGGAAATTTCAACCCCGGAAATAAGTTTTTTACCAAATAAAACATATTGTCAACTATCGAAAATCAATTTTCAATAAAAAAGTTACATTTTCAGTTAAAACAATTATTAAGAAACAAAAAAATTAAGCAAAATAGTTAACCAAAAAAGACCAATTTTTAAGCAAATAGTTGATTTTTCAATCAAATATTTCAGTTTTCAACAACAAATATGAATTTTCAAGCAAGAATCTTAATTTTCTACCTAAAAGAAGAACGAAATTTCAACAAAATACATGAATACATGAACAGACGAGTAAAAGACTTCTTTTTAAAATACATGTACATTTAATTAATAAAGACACATTTTTACATTTACAGTTGAAAAATTAATTTTTAAACAAAAAAAAAACTAATTTTCATCAATATAAATTAATTTTCAACCCAGAAACAAATTTTAACAAAACAGTTGAATTTCAAACGAAAATAATGACTTTCTAACAAATTTTATTAATTTTCTACAAAGTAGAATAATTTGTCACCAAATTAACAAAATTTCAAGAAAATAAATGACTTTTAAGCTAAAAAATATTAATTTTTATCAAAAAATGGAATAGTTACATTTTCAGTTAGGAAAATTAATTTTCAACAAAATCGTTGAAAAATATTTGGCTTACCTATGTAAATTACTCCGAATTACATGGATTACCTACACCTGATATGAAGGAAATAACCGCAGTGTAATTGACTTCGCTATTGCGGATGAAAGACAGAGAACTAGTTAAAGATACAAGAGTCATGAGAGATTCCGAATGCAATACTGATCTATACCTTTTAGTACCTAAAATAAACTTAGGGCGGAGGTGGAGAAGAAAAAAAACAAGAAAAAACTAAACAAACGCGAATCAAGATTGAAAATTTACAGAAAGCGGAAGTGCGAATAAATTTTCAGAATAAGATAAACGAACGCGTAGATGAGGCAACTTGGGAGGCGCTTAGAAGCAATAAAGATATAGAGGGCGCGTGGACTTTGTTACGGTAATCATTGTTCAAACTGCGATTGCAGTATATCGTACGGCGGTTTTAGGAAGAAAATCTGGTGATGCACGGTGAAATGATGAAATTATGGCAGCCCGACAAGAAAAGGAAGAAGCATACGAGAGAACGTTTAATATCACAGCTCTTAGTGATGAGAAGAGAAATAGACTTGAAAATGATTGCGGACACAAAAAGAGGAAAGTTAAACGACTAGTCAAGGTAAGTAAAGGCAAAATCAGAACAGAAGAAGAGAAGAAATTACAAAACGACTTTGAAGGAACCATGAAACTATTATCTAAAGAGATAAAGGGAAGTAAAAGTACAGAGTTTGTCAGCATGAGAAACAGCAAAGGTGAAATGGTATATGATAAAGACGGGATAATAGATGATTTAAAAGACTCTTTTAAAGAATTATTAAGAGGTGAAGATATAGGTCAGCAGAACTGCACGATAGAAAATAATGCATTAGAAAACCCAATTGAAAAAGTCTGTATCACTGAAGTTAGATATATAATTAAGAGCTTAAAAAATGGTAAGGCTGCTGGACGTGTCAGTCATCTGCTTGGCTGCGATGGGTAATCTCGTATGGCGTAAAATTTGAAAATGGTTTGGTCCGAGCTAGAGTATTATATATATGTTATTCAATGGCCACTTGTTGAACTAGTTTCTTTACAGTGTGACGGCGTTTGGAACTATCGGCCGCCTGCTGATACCGTTCGGTAAAGGGCTATCTTACGCTTACTTTTAAGGGGGCGTTATAGGGTCAAAACGTGGTGGTTTCGAACAAATTATTAGTTATCATCACAGTTAATTACATTTTATCTATCTGTCCGAAAGTTTTGTTTCTGTTATATTTGTCATTTTGTCCATGGGTTGCAGATGTCGTTCGCTACGCGTTCCAGTGTAAATTATGGGCAAGTGGCCCTTCATAAATTTCACAAGGAGATATGGAGCGACAAATTTAACTCTGAGACCGAGCACCCTGACCGCGGGCGCGACACTTACACCTGTAATTCTGAACAAAATGTTGTGAAGGTACGCATGACGCGCTCACGAACACATTTAGAAACCAGTGGCTCTTGTCGCATATGGCTGGATTTACAGCGCGTGCAAACTTGTGCGACGCGACACACGGGTCCAGATTATCATTTGTATTGCGACTTCCTGCTGAGATAAAACTTCTACCGGTGGACCGTTGGCTTCCCTTTGACACTGCTTTACTTTTGATGACCTATCCTGAAAGTTTTTTTTTATAAATAACAACTGAAGGGTTGCAGTACAAGACTAGATAACTTAGATTTTTTGTCAAGAATGGGCTTTCTGTATGAAAAATTGTTTAAAAAATCAAATACATGTTGTGTTAAGAGGATTTGTTCGAAATCTCATTATTAATATAATAATAAAATATTGGTAATTCAAAACCAGATAACTGACTCTCTGTATATGACTCCCATATTTTTCTTCCTTTTTTTAAATTGTCCAAACTCTTGCCTTTTTTTAAACATTTTGCCATCAAAATCATCCACTTCATATCTTCATTTTTAAGGGTACATTTCCAATTAAAAGAATTTAAAAATGCAGTTTTGAAAATTCACACAATAAAAGATTAAGAGACTTTTAAAAATGAAATTTTTTGACAAAAAAACGTTTGAAGTTGACCAACTGTAAACATAAATTAATTAATGATTTTTAAAATTAAACTGTTTCAATTCTAAAGCCTCAGTAGTTAAGCAAATATAAGCTTCGGATTGGAACTTTATACACTATCTGTTGTTTAAGTCTAAAATATACCATTTTTGAGAAATTCAATTTGAAAATTTTTAACCAAGAAAAAGAAACATTTTTCAATAATCAGAAAATGTTTATTTAAAATAAACAATTATAAATTAAATATTCACAACTGCACAATTTGAAACTGAATTGTTTGAAACAGAAAGCCTTGAATAGTTGAAATTTCGCAGAGTTAAACTTAAACTTTGAACATTGCAATGTAAATTTTAATTGTTCTAATTCGAAAAAATGTTTATTTTTAAGTTAAAATGTTGAACTTTGATATTTAAATACAGATAAAAATATATTCATGTAGAAAAAATTCAGTAAGTTGAGGAGAGACTTAAAAGTTTTTGAATCAAATTTTGAAGCTTTTGAAGATTTTTATTTGGAAATATTAATTTCAACAGAATATTTGAAAATACTTCAAAATAAAGCAAATGTTGATGAATAAATAACAATTAAACAGTTGTAAATTTGGAAAAAATTGGTATAAGAGTAACAGACATTTAAAAGTTTTGAACAAATTCAAAAATAATTTAAAACCTCCTTAAAAATTGAAAATGATTTTTTATTTTGAAAAATTAATTTCAAGATAATATTTAAAAAGATTTCAAAAGATTTCCAAAACTGTTAAAATAATAGTCTGGAAGATTTTAAGACAATTTTTATAATTTCGGAGAATTCATTAAAAGTTTTAAGAAAAATTCGAATCATTTAGAATTATTAATATGATTATAATTAATTAATAATTGCAATTATATTAATATAATTAATAATTATAAATAATGATTAAACAATTATTCATTTTCAACGAATTAAATTAAAGTAATTCAACTTCTAATTCAGAAAGTATTCAATTTAAAAAACTTGTAATTTTTCAATTTTTAATGTTTCTAACTTAATATTGCCTAAAATTATATAATTTTGAATACGTTTGTTGATTGATTCTTCAATTCAAGGCATTAAAAATAATAGCTTGCATTTATAATTAATTAATTATTATAATTATTATTAATAATTAATACAAATTTTGATTCGTTAAAACGACTCATCCAGACAAATAATTTTTTAAGAACAAAAAAAAATCTTCCTCAGCCCGGATTTGGACTGGGAATATGAATTTCGCAGAGAGTGGAAATAGACGCCTAAATTTTGCTGTTTAAAAATACTCTTTTTATAATTTAGGCTTGAATTCGAGAATTTTATTAATATGTTATGCTTTTCGATTAATGATTATACCAAACCACACAAGACGCAGCTTGCAAATATAAAAAAATATGGTTCCTATTCAAACATTTTTTAATTATGTTGATAACATTAATGATTAATATAATTATATCATTTATAATGAAAATTTTAATATAATTTGTACATTATTTTGCAAAATCTGAATAAGCAGTAGCAGCTTGAGATACGGAATTAATTATGATACACATTTGATATAATAGTGTTGCACATAATGTAGAAAAGTTCAGATTTTTGACAAAATCGAGTGCGAAGCACGAGGTACGTGATGAGAATGTGTTCTTTAAAGCCAGAGGAGCTTTAACAAAAGAGAATTCACAATCACCAGATTACAGTTGTCGATGATTTGACCTTTAATTTTAAAAGGTCTGGACGCAAATGTGGGGGAAATACAAAAACTGAGCGCGTAGCGCCAGAAAATATATAATCGAACGCGAAGGGCGAGATAAATATATTAGCGAGCGCGAAGCGCGAGAACCAAGAGTCGCGCGCCCCGGGCGTGCAAAAACTTGCAAGCGGAGCGAACCGCGCGCTCAGTGCGCGATGAGAATGTGCCCGCGTATAGAGGGCAGATTTTTTTTTCTTTCCTCAAGTCGTTTTCCATAACATTAAATTTTTTTATTTTTAATCTTATTTTTTGCGATAAAAACCAAAACTAAACGTCCTATCGAAAAATTATTGATGAAAAATTTGTAGCTCTCTTTTGGATGAGCAACTTTTGTCTATTCATTTTTTCTCATAACTTGTGTCGTTTGTCCAAAAATTCAATTTTTTTATTTTTAATGACGTTTTTCACGAATAAAAAGAAAACTACACGTCCTATCAAAAAGTGATGCATAACAAATTTGTAGATCTTTTCTGGATACACAATTTTTTTTTTATCTTTTTATGTATTTTGCACACTTTGGCCACAAAACGGAATTTTTAATTATTTTTTGTGCGCTCAAAATTTGAATGTTCGATTTGTCGAAGCAATTCAAAAAGTTGTTATGATAATCTTGTCGAATTGTCAAAAAGAAACTTTTTTTTCTTGTGACATTTTTTCATATTGTGCGGTATTCGGCTTAAGATGTTAATTTTCGTTTGATTTTTTGGATTTTGAAAATGCTATAACTCTAATAATTTTCTTTTTATCAAAAAATGTCATTAGGATAAATTGATCCTATTTTTGAGTACTAATAATAACCGTACATAGAATTTTCAAATCTTGAAAAAAGTGTCCTCGAAAATTTTCAAAATGTGCTCAGTTTTTGAATTTTCATCCAAAATAGCTGGTTAACGAAGTCTTTATTTCTTTTCAGTCCTTCAAAAAGTGTGCCAAAGCACAATGCAATCTGATCAATCTTCCGAAAGTTATCGTGCCTACACGATACTACAGAATACAGACAGGCAGACAGACACCCTCGTAAAAATAGTTTTTTCTGACTCAGGGGGTCTCAAAACGTGGAGATTTGATGAAAAGCGACTATGTCAAATTTGACATAAAACCAATACCTACTCATTAGGATAAGAATGTAAAAAGATGACACTTTTGCTCTCAATTATGTAAATGTTAATTCAAAGATGTTAATTTTATCTCTGATTGAATCTTGATACTGAAATAGTCAATTTCAAATGCAAGCAGATCGAATAGAGTATAATAAAAAGTATAAAATCTCCCGGTGACGTGAACCGATCCGTTGGTAGATGGGAGCAAATGACAACGCGTGCTTTTGCAAGTCGCGAGGAGCTACCATGTTAGTCGCGAGAGTAAATAAGGCGGAATCTGCACGTCCTTTGACTTGACGTCCAGGGCGACGATGTAAAAGGGACCGCGCAGCGACAGACCGCGAGAGACGGTCGCGGCTGATTTGCCAAGACCGTTGCCTCGTCGGAGCCGTCTTGGACATAGAATGTCTTTTCCTTCTGGCACGGCCTTCTCCTTTCCCCCCGTACACACAATGAACCCTGTAAATTGTAATGTTTTGATAATCCTTTCTCCATCCTTTACGTATGTTTCGGTACAATTGCGAACCTTTTTCAAAAGGTTTTTAAAACCTAAACGCAATAATATTTCAAGTTAGCAATATTAAACAGAAAAAAATAAAAAGAATAATTAATATAAATGTGTACATGAGATAAGATTAATTTCGAAGAGTAAAACAAACATCGAAAAGAAAACATGGAAACCATTGTCAAAAATTAAGAATACATTAAAAATTGTTATAGAAGTCTCAGAAAAAAAAAATTGAAGAGACTTCACTCACTTTACAAACTACATCTTAAAGTATACAAAAAGAGATCTTTATAATGGTTAGGAAGGACGAGCAAAAATTGACAATATGGAGATACAATAAGACAGTATACACCTATTTTATACAAAGGTATGTAGATGTAATTTTAGCCATTGTTCCTACTGACAAGATTGAAGCTTTCTTAAATGTGTTTAATAGCATTGTAGATTGTATAAAATTTACTCATGAACGGGAGGTTAACAACAATATTAATGATCTTGATCTACAAATCATTAAAACTCAAAATGGTGTTTTACTAACCAACTGGTATAAAAAAACCTTCTTGGTCTTGCAGATATATACACTATAATTCTCATAATTTATTGGGTCATACAATTGGGTTAATTAAAGGTTTAGTAGGTAAATGTGTTAAATTAAGCGATATGCAATTTAGAAAAGAAAATTTAAATGAATTAAAAACAACCTTAGTAAATAATAACTATTCGCTTGATTTTCTTAATGACATCATTACAGAACGCATTCATGAGATTTACAATAATAGTAGTAAAATAAAGAAAAATAATAAATGGAGTGACACTGACAATAAATTTAAATTAAATGTTACTTTGCCTTACATGCAGGGTTTATCTGAACGGTTAAGGAGTTCATTAAAAAAAAATTAACATTAATGTTTATTTTGAAAATACAAATACTCTAGATAATTATTTATTGAAAAAGAAAGACAGTGATTCCATTGCAAATTTATCTGGCGTTATTTATCTGATTAAATGTAAATGTTGCAATAAAGTCTATATAGGTGAAACTGGCCGGAGATTAAATTCTAGAATTGATGAACACAAAAGAGATTGTGAAGTTGGGAATTTTAACAAAGGTTTGTCACAACATTCATGGAAATGTAGTCATTATTTTGATTTTTGTTTTAAAAATATTAAAATATTAGCTACTGAAAAAATACTTATCAATGACGTATTATTGAGTCCATTTTTACAAACAAATTTCGCAATATTTCTGTTAAGTTACATACTGAAATTCTAAACATTAATAAAATTTATCAAAGTATTTTAAAATAATGTCGCATTTCTATTTTTTAGTTGAAACAATTTTTTCTCACATTTAATTTTCAATTCAGTTTGGCGCGTTTCCTCATCAGTGGTTTCAATGAAAATACATCTTTGTAAACGCTTATTACGTATACTGTCTTATTGTATCTCCATATTGTCAATTATTGTTCATCGTTCCTATCCATTATAAAGATCTCTTTTTCTATATTTTATGATGTAGTTTCAAAGGTGAGTGAAGTCTCTTTAATTTCTTTTTAGACTTCTACAACAATTTTTAATGCATTCTAAATTTTTGATTCCAATTTTGACTTGAATTATTTCAAAATTGACATTGGTTTCTATGTTTCCTTTTTCATGTTTGTTTTAGTCTTTGAAATTAATCTTATCTAAGGTACAAATTTATATTAATTATTCTTTTTATTTTTAATTTTTTCTGTTTAATATTGCTAACTTGAAATATTATTGTATTTAGCTTTTGACAACCTTTTGATAAAGGTACGCAATTGTATCGAAACGTACGTTTCTGAGTACGTTTTTGGCTCATTTATTATTTAATTTTCATGTGGACTGTAAGACATAAAAAATTCACAATTTAAAATTCTGAACCCTGTAAATGTTCAATTTCACTTCTTCCGCTTATTTTTTTTTACTATGATGGTAGGAATCTGTATTACTATGATGTATGTTTCAATTTTTGTCTAACAGTAATAGGAAAGAGGCAAACTACTCTAGTAATCCGTTAAACCGCTCGGTTATCCAATCTGGTAATCCAGGGTAATCATAGTAGTCCACTGCTATCCGAGATCATCGTCTTGTAATTGGCAGTAATCCGCTTGTTATCTAGTTCCAATCGAGTAACTTATGCCTAATCTAGAGCAATCCATTTTCAATCTGAGATCATTTATAATAATCCACCTGTAATCCACGTAATTCGGGTTAATTCAGTTAATGCAAGTAAGCCAATTGTGATTCAGAGTAATTTAGGTAATTCGGAGTAACTTACATAGGTAATCCAAATAATCTTAAACTATTTTGTTGAAGATTTGTTGCTTTTTTTTGTTGAAAATTAATTTTTCTCGTCGAAGATTCTTGATTTTAGTTGAAAATGGTTGGGTTGGAAAAACAACTTTGTTGGAAATTTGTTTTCTTCAGTTAGAAACTAATATTTTTAACTGAAAATTGGACTCTTTCATTTGTTAATGAAAATTGGTCTCTATTGAAAATTCATGCATTTTATTTAAATTTTCGTTTTATAGGTAGAAAATTAATCTTCTTGCTTGAAAAGTCATCTTACTGTTTGAAAATTGAACTATTTTGGTGAAAAATGTAACTATTTTGTTGAAAATTTATGTATTCTGCTGAAGTTTTGTCATTTACGTATACACCATTAAGGTTAGAAATTTTTCTCCGGTTGAAGATGTAACTATTTTGTTGAAAAATTGTTGCTTTTTGCTTGTTCTTTCAAATTACACTGAGTTAATAATTGATTAATGTTAACAAAAATGATTATCTGAAATAATTTAATATTTTTTTTAGCATCTCTTAATTTAGAATAAAGTAATAATTAATCAAAGTTAACAAAGTATTTGTTTTAAAAATTTGTTGTTGCTCAAAAGTAACTTTTCCTAGAGTAATGCGAGAGATTTGCCGTTTTTTCTAAAATTGCCAACTCCTTCCAGCTTTTCACTTAGAGTGTGGTAATAATTAAATCAAGGTTATATTGCGTAATAAGGTGTAATAAGGCGTAAGAGGGATTACTTCGTACAGGTTTTTAACAAGTGCTTGCCCCCTCGGTTTTTTAATTGAAAATTGGTTTTTCAACTGAAAATTGGACTATTCCAGCTGAAGATTAATCACTTAAGTTGGCGATTTTCTTCGTTCAAAATAATGTTTTGTTGTTGTTGTTGAAAATTCATCGGTTTTGTTGAAAAGTTATCTTTTTGGGTTAAAAATGCAACTACTTTGGTAGAAACTTCAACTATTTGGTTAAAAATTAACTTTTTTATTGAAAATTCATGCATTTTGTAGAAAATTCGTCTTTTTGGTAGAATATTATTCTTATTGACTTTGTTGGAAATCCGTTTTTGTTGTTAGCAATGTATCATTTCAGTTGGAAATTAATTTGTTTGATTAACACCCGTGTTAGTTGAAAATTGAACTAAATGGCTAAAGTTAAACTACTTTGTTAAAAATGAATTCTCCTGCTAACAAATTCTTCATTTTAGTTAAAAACGGTCAGGTTGAAAATTTAACTACTCTGTCGAAAATTAGATTTTTTGGTTTAAAATTAATTATTTAACAGAAAATTGAAATATTTTATTATTGGGAAAATGTTTTCGTCCTTAGTCAAAAATTCATGTATTTTGAAAACATATTGTTTTATTTGTATGAAAAAATTCTTGCTTAAAAATTCATCTTTTTGGTAACAAACTAAACTATTTTGTTCAAAGTTTAACTATTTGTCAAAAACTTCATGTCGTATGTTAAAAATACGTCGTTTTTGGTACAAAATTAAATGTTCTTGCTTGAAAACCCATTCTTTTGTTAAAGATTTGAACTATTCTGTTAAAAATTTGTTTATTTTTTTGTGAAAATTGATTTTTTTAATTCAAAATTTAATAATGGCATTTTTTATAGCAAACTAATATATTTTTATTTCGAAATTCTACTATTTGGTTGAAAACTTATGTATTTTGCTAAATTTATGACTTTCCTAGTAGAAAATTAAAGTTTTTGATTAATATAATTCAACTCATTGGTTGAAAGTTGAGCCATTTTGTTAAACATTTATTTTTTTCTTGGAAATGCATCATTTTAGTTGAAAATTCATCTGTTTCGTTGAAAATGTTACTACTTTGTTGGAAAGTCGTTGTTTTTTGTTGAAAATTGATTTTTTAACTGAAAATTTAACTATTTTAGTTGAAAACTTATCACTTCAGTTGCAAATTCATCGGCTCGGTTGAAAAATTGACTATTTTTTCGAAAATTCGTCTTTTTACTAGAAAATTAATCTTGATGCTTAAAAATTTATTTTCTTGGCCTAAAAACTAAACTATATGGTAGGAAGTTGAACTACTAGGTTAAAAATTAATGTTTTCCTTGAAGATGTAACGTTGTAGATAAATCACTTCCGAAGTGAATATTTCAAGCATACCATAAGTCAGTGTCGCGACATCCTTAAAAGATTCTGATTCCTTATGCAATTTTTTTTCAAAAAAACGTCACGTAATTACTCTTTTTTCAAAATATGAATATTTCAATAATAATACAATATGTCTTTTATTTATATTGAACTTTTGTATCATTTTATTATAGGAGCATTTCGCGGGAGGGTGAGGGGTCATGTTTCAAATTTTGCTTTACTTTGGGCTAATAAGAGTGTTTGGCGTACTAAATAACAATACAGAAACACGTTTTTGACTGCTCTTTTTCGTCGTTCTTTAAAAATTTTTAGGCAAAAAATGTTATTTATTTAGTTTATTTATTAAATTTTGTATAACCAAACTTTTCTTAGAATAAAAGTTTAAAAGGTTGAACAAACCAATTTTTTCATATGAAAAGAAAGGTTTTGATTTAATTTTGTGGCTTGACTTTAATGAATTCAAAAGTTACAAAGTCGGGGTGCAACCGCCTGATCTGACAAAGGGTTGAAAGACTTTCGCCTCGCAGTCTATGTGACATATGTGGATTTTTAAAGCCTTTTTTCTCGAAAATAGTTGAAAATCCCATTTTATCACTTTAGCATTTTACATGTGTGGTAATCACTTATCACTGGCGGAAGCACAAAAAATTCCATTTTACAGTCAGTAGACGATAAATCTACTATAAATATTTTCCCGTCACTATGACAAGCTAAAAATTTTAAATAAGACGACTAATAAAATTCTTTGTGAAAAAGGAACACCTTTCAACTCCACTGAGATTCTAGTTCAAGACTTTCCGTTTATTTAAGATATGTATTTCGCAATACCACCATCTTCTAGACCTCAAAAATCGGTAAGTTATCCTATCCGTCTTACTATCAGTCAAAATGCAAGCTAAAAAGATATTTTTTCAAGTCTATATAATCTATGAAAAGACATCTGAATATGTGGACACCGCAAATTGAACCTAATGCCAGCTTAAAGATCGTACATGGACGTTTCACAAAAGGGAATCGTTAGCGAATACCATCATGCTTGTTTCCTTTAGCGCCAGTTACTATCTGTCCTTTTCAATTGAAACTTTGCTACAAAACTATAAAATTATTCGATACTTAATATAAAAATATTCCGCAGATTAAGATTTTAATCAAATCACTATTTGTTTTATGTATAGCAGGGTTTATACTTGCCGGAAACATTGGATAGCTAAATGACTTGACAAACTATATTACAGTTAATCATAAAGTGAGCCAAGCAATTTTTCGTATTGCTGGTGCCAACCATGATGTGTACTCATCAGAAACTTTCATTAAAACAATATCGAGCAGATCATCATCCCAGATGAGCAGCTTCTCAATTGATAATGTTCAACTTTAAGATTTCAGATTTAAAAGTCAAAGACCCTAAAACATCTTTATTCATCATGATTAACAGCTAGAAAAATGATTAGGATCACTCTCAATTACTGCGACCAATTAACTTCATAAGTAATCTTTTATCACATCGATCTCGTCCGAAAATTCGCATTATACTTTCGGAAATGGCAGAGTACCACAGTTACGAAAAATTACTTGTCTTCATGTGGTCCAATGATTTTTTGGATACCACAGTGCTCACACTTTCAACCACTAAATACGAAAAACATTACATCCTAATAAATCATGAAGAGTTTCAGGTTAGAATTCACCACTTCAACCCACACACGGATACAACAATAATAGAAACATACGAACCCAGAACCCAGTGGTTTCCAAACAAAGTAAGTGATCTTAAAGGCTACAAATTAAGAGTAGCATTTCGTCACAATCCCCCTTTTGTTATTGTGAATCCTGCCAGCTTAGGACGCCAAATCATAACTGGGTCAGGATGGTTAAAAATTAATGTTTCGTCAAAATCTATTAACTTCAAAATAATATTCAAGAATATACCAATGTGGTGCTTCATTGACTGCAAAAATAAGTTCAACAGTACTGGTATCTATATCAGCATGATCTTCAAACCAGTTTTGAATACTGAATCTTATTCTCCAACTGCTAGTTGGAAAATTTTGAACTTAATTGCCATCTTGGGTCTGCCTTTTATCATTTGCGCCTTCGCGCGTCTCATCCACTTTGATATGCCAAACTGGCGTTTAACATAATTGCTCCAGATCGTACTGGGAAGTACCTCAAGAACATCAGAGTACAAAAGAAAGGGTGATTTTTGCTTTTATTTTAATCACTTGTCTTTTCTACTCGTCAGTAATCTTCACGGCGTTTACGGACATCGGCTTCAAAACAACAAAAACTTACAAATTAGAAATAATCCCAGATGTCATTTCATCTAGTATTGAAACCGTAATAAGCTTAAATACATATGGCTTACTGCTGGAAAAAAGGGGCCACGATACTAAAAAATATTACTTGACAAGGATGTCAAAGTGGTACGGTATTGACCGCCAGACCTCTCTACGCCAAGCGTCTAGATCTTATTCTTTAACGATTGATACAAGCTGAAATTACTCAAAAATGGTACAGTATGTACTTCTCGAAGTCTGAAGAAGACAAAATTCCTTACTATCCTTGTCACGATAAGACAGGGGAATCCGGCCAAGTACTGAGACAAATTTTGTTTATTAACATTTTTGAATACTCGTTTCCTACTCTCGCTTTCTTCGTAGAGTTCTTTTTGGTTTGGAGGCTGAAGTATAGAGCAAGAAATTTCAGAATTGCTCACGACTAGGATAGAACATAAACGATATTGCAGTAAATCCTGAGGTATGAAAAGTTCTGCAACTTAATTTAATCTTCAATTTAATACATAAATGATCCAATTTTAAAAATCAAAAAAATGTCTTCATGACAAATTTAATGTTTACATGTACCTCGAATAATTTTGATGCAGCATCTGGATCATTTTAATCAAATGAGTAACACTCTGCTGCAAATCACTTTGATCCAACTTCAAGACCAAAATAATACCTCAGGATTTTCTGTGACTTCACAGAAAAATATTCTCAAGAAAAAAGTTGTATCTTATATAATTTGTGTAAGTGACCCTTTAAAAACTAGGTCACGCAATTCGAAAAAGATTTTCCATCCCTTGCCTCCTTCGTCAGAGATCATCAGACAAACGTTAAACCTCCCACGGTGACGTCACAAATACGAACACATCCTCCCCTACCATTAAAGTCAAAATGTTTTCTTCGATTTCATTTGATACACACCTGAAATAAAATATAAAACATACAAAAATAGTATTTGAACGGACTTCACAATCCAAAATCCTGTCAGAAGATGAGCAATAGGGTGACTTTTCACGAAGATAAGAGAAAAAATTCTTTTGGATAAGGTTAATATATACCCGAGTCGAAATTTAGGCCCTACTTTGAAGCTACAGCTCCTTATTAGAACATGCTTTGAAGCATTTAAACCTATAGCCCCTACTTTAAGGTTTTTACTCCTAGAGAATGAAACATTAGAGCCTCCATTGACTCCATTTGAAGCTATAGGCCCTACTTTGAATGTTTAGAAGCTACAGTTGGAATTGTAATACAATTTTTATAATACCTATTACCCTCTCGACTTTCGTGTTTAGAATGCCCAAGAACTTGACTACAATTATTGTCTTCCATCCATAGTCTAGCGGAACCTATTTGTATTTTTATGATTCAGAGCTTAATTAAGACTCATTTAATAAGGTTCACTAAAAATAGCGTATTATTTTAGGTTTACCTAGATGAAATTAAAATTATTTTATTCAAGTTCTTTGTCATTTATTGGCAGTGCAACGTATACCTGATTATCCATTTTCATAAAAATACAGACTTTCATAAGGTTTTCAACAGGAATGGCTGCAACAGTTTATTTCGTGACATTTATGTAAAAATTGGATGCTGTTATAACGAGCATTATCGCCTTCAGGAATATACGGTAATTTTATGATTCTTAGTTTAGCTTTAGAATATAATAAGCTTATTAAATCGTTTTTGAGGACACATTCAGTAGGAGTGTCCAAAAACCCCGAATCTCGATCAAATGTTTTTTTAATTTTCTTTAAATAAAA
>CAKNWT010306520.1:1349-16050 GCA_932066315.1 Andricus coriarius | reverse complement strand
AGGGTGTCCACCTTAGGGGTATGTCCACCTTGGGGGACGCTCCCCTAAGTAATAAATACTGAAAACTTGACAGGTCCGATGAACTGAACTTGATTTCTACGAAACTGCTTCCTTCTCAGAATATGTGGGTCATAAATTTGATAAATACTGAAAACTTGACAGGTCTGAACTTGATCTCTACAGGACTGGTTCCTACCCAGAACAAGTGGGTCGTCAGAACTGAACTTCAACTCTGAGACCGACATTGATACTGAGGCTTAGATTGAGATTGAAACTGCAGACTGATAAGTGAGTTTTTGGACATTCTCGCAGAGTGACTAAATCGTCGTATTCCCGAAGACTGTGAGTGGTACTGCCGAAGAACTCGGGTTGAACTCTAAGTCGTGTTCCTTTTATGTAAAGGGGAGTTTTGTCAATCCTTCTAGAAGTTATCGATTTCCTCCAAGATGTTGCGTATTATTCGGGATATTCTGATTGGTCTTTTCCTTAATCAATACTATCATGCGACGGTCAGGCGTGGGTGACCCCTTTTAGATATAGGTATATGAAAAGAATGACTGATTCACGTTCGTATTGATTTTATGTCTAGACTTGCTGGAGCTAGAGGGGAACTTGCCGTAAGATATACAAGAATCTGCGTAGTTGAAATATTGATTTGTTCTGAAGGTCACGGGGACGTGGCTGTTGTTTCTTGATCAAGTTAGGTGATTATTTTTTTTCGAAAGGAACGACTAATATGTAATTTTTTGTTGATAAAAACCTTTAATTTTGGGTCAAAAAAAGTTCTTAAGTGATTAATATTGATTGACCTTTTCCCTCCCTTTTCGATTTTAATAATGTCTGAAAGTCGTCACTTTTTTTAAATCTACGTGTTTGGTGCATTTCACGTAAGTGTTCTGAAAAGCAAAAAAAAATTCGCAAAGGACCCGCACCAAATGCATTGAAAAAATTTCTTAATGGCTTTTTCTAAATTTTGGATATGCTATAGATCATAACATCCCCGATAAAAAGTTCATATGCCATGAAGTAAAAAAAGTGGACAGTTTTTCGTCCTTATCATGCGAAAGGTCGTCGTAATAAATGTCGTTTGGGAGAATCGCTGCAGACACTGCGGAACTGTTAAGCACCACGCTGATTTGCCATGCTCAGAAATCTAACTCTCTGCCATTATGTACTTGATAACCCCTGTTAAAAAGTGTTTATGACTCAGGGTCAAAAAATGACCAAGTTTTCGTCCTTAACTAGTCAAAATTCGACTTCAATTATATTTCCTTGTACGTGACCTACGTTAAAAAGACTTGGTGGCTCAAGGTCAAAAAATGACCAAGTTTTCGTTCTTAGCTAGTCGAAAGCCGACTTGAATTACATTTTTTTGTACGTGACCTCCGTTAAAAGGGCTTGAAAGGTCGTAATAAATGCCGTAGGGAAGAATCGGCGCAGAAACAGCGGAACTGTTTAGCGCCATGCTGATGTGTCACGTCCAAAACTCTAACCTTCTTCCAATTTGTAGTTTATGACTCCTGTTAAAACCGTTTATGACTCACTTTATTACAGACATGATGTTGTAAATTTAGTGCCTCGTTTAAGGTTCACTCTAGATTTATTACATCGTTTGATTTTTCAATCATGATTTAATTAAGAATTTCGTCTTCAAAGACTTTCTGTGGAATGTCGGGTTAATGTTTTTATTTCCTAAAACATCTACGTTTTTGAAAATATCCGATCTTGTGCGCATCATTTATATGATAGGGGCTTATTCCTGCTGCCTTTAATGGCTGGTTTTTCGTTTATTTATAGGCCTTACATAATAGAAGGGCAACACTGACAGATGTTTATGCAAGAAGATATTTTGCTAAAGGTATGCCACTAAAACCACTTGGCTAATTTGTCTAGAAGCTGCTACTGTCAGGCAATCTTTAATGTAAAGATTTGTACCTGAAAATCTAAGATTTGGTTCGATTACGAGAGAGGATTACATTGCAAGACATGTAACCGAGTTCGCTAACGAATTGTACAATCCACAGCCACATATACCCAGAATAATCGTTTATGTCGATGGTATCTACAGTTATATTGATAAGAGTAGCAACTTCCGGAGTTTGGAACAATCTTACATACTGGACATCCATGGACCATACTTCTCAGACTCGCGAAACAACGATGCTGAGATGCTAAACAATGAGTTCCAAAGAGACGTTGATAGAATGAGAGAATCGTTCCAAGAAGGGTCGATCTTATTAGTCGATAGAGGTTATCGAGATGCTACTGCTCTGTTACAATAACTAAGAGTTACATGGAAAATGCCCACACATCTCGAGCCTGGACAACGTAAACTCTCTACAGAGGAAGCAAATGAATCACGGTTGGTAACAAAAACTAGGTGGATAGTGGAGGCTAGAAATACCATTCCTATCCATCATGTCTACAACCTCGGAGACTTTTATCGCATCGATGGTGCTATAATTAATAGATACCATCCTCCCGTTGAAATGGTAGGAGCTAATGCGGCGTTGGGTGGACAGTTGCTGGAGAGTGCGCATAAAGTAAACATTGTCCAAGCACTAGTGGAAACGGAAAACCTGCAGGCTAGAGGTGGTCAACGATGGGTTCAGCTGAATTCTTAGCACGTGCCTAACTTTCCTCGCTTGACATTAGAGTTTCTCAGAGACCTAACAGCCGGCGCCTATCAGGTCAACTTAGTTGTTTCGTTCATTTAGGACAAGTTGCAAAGAGAGGAAGAAGAAGAATTCCAGTCGAATGTCATAAATCAGCAACATCGTGACAATATAGCAGAGCCTGGTATGATCAGCGTTACAGTTTATTCACGATTCAAAAATTGAGCTAGGCACCCACTTTGGATTGCTTACCTACCAACTGACGAAGACGAATCAGACTGCAATGGCGATCCAATCCAGGGGTATTATTTCAAGTGAAAATCAGGTGCACGAACTCTTGGCTCATGCTCACACGTAACAAGCGTAATATGGTTCATGGGATACGCACGACATGAAAATAATGTTTGGTATCCCTCTACTCGTCTTCTTCACACTGTACAAGATGCTGCTCATAGGCCAAAACAAAAAAATCCGAACGCTTTACAATAAATCAATAGAATATCTGACTAAACTCATGCAAGATATACAGAGAACCAGCTTTCTTTCCATGATAACCAGCGTGGCGCCAAGGAGTCCCGCATTTTCTTCGGTGATTCTCCCAAAGGGCATTCAATACAATCTTATAGCGGTAAGGATGAAAGCTTCGCCACTTTTTGACCCTGGAGGATCAAGTCTTTTTTATCGGGGGTTATATACTAGGAAAGAAAATAAAATTCTACTTTTGACGCTGCCAGGACGAAAAACTGATCCTTTTATGACCCTGGGTCATAATCGCCTTTTATCGGGTGTCATAAACTAGAAAATGCTACAGGGACAGAATCCAAGGCATGATAGGTCAGCATGTCACCAGAGTCCCGCGTTTTCTTTGGTTATTCTAGCAAAGGGCATTTAACACGACCTGTTAGCGACAAGGACAAAATCATCACCATTTTTTTTACCCTCAGGCATTAGGTCTTCTTATTGGGGGTGACATATAGCACATATAAAGGTAATTATATAAGAAATCTGACTCTGCCAGGACGAAAACTTGGTCATTTTTTTAAATTGGGTCATAAAAAGTTGTTATCAGGTGTGATAAACTACGAATTGGCCGAGGGACATAATCCTCATTAAAATATTTCAATTTGGCACCGAAGAGTTCTGCGGTTTCTATGGTGATTCTCGCAAAGGGTACTTAACACGACCTTTGACGCGATGTGGACAAAAAACTCTCCATTTTTTGACTAGCTGGCATCAAGTTTTCACATCAGGGTTCGTATACAACAAAAGCTAATTAAATGCGACTTTTAACTCTCTAATAACGAAAACTTGGTCATTTTTTTATCCTGGGTCTTAAAAACTTTTAACCGAGGGTCATAAACAACAAAATGACAGAGGAACAGAATCTTAGGCATGATACATCAATATGGCACCAAAGAGTCCCTAAGTTTCTGAGGTGATTCGCCTGAAAAAACGTATGTTCTAGCATCAATAGTTCTTAAGTCATGGGAAGTCTTCACGAGATTTTTCACTAAAAAGAAAACTCTAAATCTTTTTCTTTTCAAATAATATCTTATATCCTATACCTTTACAATATATATGTACTAAATAACAGAACTTTTTAAAGTACCGAGGCACCTACTTTTCGATATTTCCTCATTTTTTTCGTATAATTTTGGACCTCTGTGTGTGCCTTGGACCACTGTGTCAATGCGTGTAAATTGAAGAAGACGGTATTTCAATTTTGAATCATTCTATACGTATAAATGCGGTGTAAAAATTAGAAGTCAGCGAATTCACTTTAATACGTCAGCACCCCGACGCTTTAGTATTGATCAATGCATCTGAATTCGTTAGAGTGAAATACACACTTAAATTCGCACCAATTCGCCACAGCGAATTTCAGTAAGTATAGAGTTATACAATTTAAACCGTAGCAGGAAAACCAACGTGCCGGGCATACAGAATTTATTGTAAAACTTTAGTAAATTATTCCGTAGCTCAGTGGGAACACTTTTGACTGATATAAGAGGGATCGCTGGTTCAGGTCTCGACGCATTCACTTTTTATTTATTTTTTTCGAATTGACCTTGACCACGCATTCATATCAATTCACACACATTCAATTCGCGCTGTCTCAATTCATCTAAATGCATCTAAATTCGTTTAAAAGAATCAGAAGACGGTGTTCACGCCCGTTCAAAAACGTTAATTCGCCCCAATCCGTATCAATTCTCTCCTTTTTGCTGGGATAGCACGACATGTAGAAAAATCGTGTACATCGTTGGGTGCATATACCAAATTCTTGATCCCTTTTTTGTGATATAACTTTTTCTGTTCTTGTCTATCACGACATGTCTATTACAGTTAGGAAAAATTGTTTATTATTTTTTTACAGTAACTGACAGTATTTTGAGCTCTGGAAAATTTGTATTCTTTTCTTGAAATTATTCAATTATTAAGAATTTTATATTCACACATTTTTCTTGAAATTTCTTCAAAAATTCGGGGTCCGCAGTTTACATAAAAAGGCTTGGTGTTTCTACACCGAGGGTTTACACCTGGTGCATTTAAATTACCTTAACCCTAGTCAGGGTCTTCATTTTTTCTTACCTGCAAGGAGCCTGTGAGGATTCTATGACCCGTTTGCGTCAGTCTGTAAAAAATCCTATCTACCAGCAGTAAAATAACTGTAATATAAACGAATCTCTTCGTTTCTTAATAGCGAAGAGAATGACGCATATTAAATTAGGATACTCGTGTAAAATATGAAGCTCATCCCCTTTTTTAGCATTATTGTCATTTATGTGTTCCTACGTTTATCGTATTTTTAATCTATTCTGAAAGTATTTTTATATTCCTTTATTCTCATTCTAAGTGGACGAATAGTTTAACCAACATAAGTCATACCATTATGCTTTCCTAATTTAATTTAATTATCAAATTTATGTTTGGAACTAAATCAGGTATTTATCTTATAATTTTTAAGAAGTCTATCGATATTAGTCAAAATTGTACCTTAAAAATGCATGAAAATGATTTCCTTCTTCATATTAATAACCTCATCATTACTTTCTATGTCAGCATGGACTGTGCCTCCAGATTCAAATTCGTTTCAACTTCTATTGATATGTTTATCAACAAATGTGTAAGGTTAGTTATCATAAAATAAGTGCTTCGTTTCTATATTCAAGTTGCTAGTGTGACATTCAAAATAGTTCCAACATGATGTGTTTCTATTCTGTAAATGATTATTACCTTTTTTTTGTGTACTAACAGGTTCTTCTATTAATACAGAAACACGATATTATTTAAACCTTCAATTGTTCCAATTTGACTTTAAATTTGGAAATTAGCTCCAATAAATTAATAACATTAGCACATACCAGCCCCTTCAACTTTTTTGTTTTAGCACCTAATGGTGAGCAACTAACTAATTCAAACTATACTATTTCAAAACTTTCTTTGTACATTGTTGATGTTCCGAAACGTCATATCATCTGTATATTTTTCCAATAAACTATTTAATTAGTATAATACAAATAATTGTATGGAAGCCGTCTATACATATATAAAAAAGAGTTAAACAACCACCACAGGGTCCCACTGGGAGTAACTGCCTTCTAAAATTGACAACAGCCCCCAGTATAACCGTGGTAAATCACACTTATAGCCACGCCTTTACGACCGTGAGATAGGTGGTGACAGGGCAAGATGAACTTGCGACGAGAGGCCGGCGAAACCTTCGTGTTTCTTGAGGACACGAAGCAACCCAAGGATGACAGCTTTCTGCAACCATCTCACAAGGGCCTTGTTATATCTTTGGCACGCGTGTATGGATTTCAGGTGACGAACCAGTGATATTTTCGCACCTCCGAGAGCACCGATCACAAGGACAATTACTTTAACCTTATATTGTGGGTACAGTCGTTGCAGCTTCCTTTTAAAGTCTTGATACCTCTCCATATTTTCCTTAGAAAAACGCGCCAAGGTTTATTTCAAGAAAGGGAAACTTAATGGCATCCCGGAAGACCCAGAGCTCGTCGACAGAAGCGTTATACGACACCTTGGTGCTTGAGAGACCTATACATACCTAGGCGTGCCACAGGGCCAAATTCAGGTCGTGAATTCTATAAAGGATACTCTCCGATGCAGATACAAAAGTCTCATCTGACGGATTTAGTCTTTTGAACTGTTGGCCAAGAACAAAGTATCTGCGACGAACATGCTTGCCGACCGGTAGTACTCTATTTATCTGGAGTGGTTCCATGGATGATATCACGCCGTCAAAGTGGTCGCAGAATACTGAATCTTGAATGTCTTCACAACAAAATGATTCTGGGTACAGCACATATAGTCGCAAATGGACAAGACCCTCTTCTTGAAAAGGTCAGGAAACTCAAAGAAGTGGGCAAAGGGGCGTTTCTGTACAAAACAGCGGAAGCGGCTGATGAAACAATCGGGTTTGACTTCAATATCAGGGCTGAGCAAAATGCATCAAATCTTATCCATCTCGAGTACTCAATCCTGAAGGCCGGGATTAAGAAAGCACATGAGAAAAATTTCCTATAACAGTTTTTGACAAGAAAATGCGCAGCCACTTCCACAGAAACGTGGAGGATCTGTCAAAGCATGAGCTAACGTCTGCTTCCCTTAAATCACCCGGATTGAATTCATGCACGGAGGGTTTCATTTTGTCATGATAAGGCGGTGTTATTTCCACTGCAGGATACCTTCGACACATTTTGAGCTAAGACATTCCCGATGATAGCTGCAGAGCGTGTCATGCACACGCCGAGTATCTAGGACACATACTACCTAGTTGTCCAACTCATGCGGGAACGACCTACATCCAAAGGCACAATGCGGCACTAAGAGTGCTTTATTACCCTCTCTGTCACTCTTACGGCGTTAGCCCCAATATCGCTCCGCTAAACGCTCCTAGGGGAATAGAGTCAATTATCGAAAATGAGAAGTGCCGCATATACTGGAACTTCATATTCTCGACAATTGTTTCTGTTGCGCACTTGAGGTCTGACATAGTTCTTCTTGACTTTGAGAAACGATCCATGTTCGTTATCGATTTTTCGGCACCAGCTGACAAAAAAGTCATAGACAAATAGAATGGAAAAAAGGTATAAAGACCTTATAAGGGAGGTGCGATGGTTAAACCCGAAATATTCTGTTAAGCTAGTCGTCCTGCTCATCGGCGCTCTTGGAGGTGCCAAGGTTTCACTGCTTAATAGCCTGAAATGCATCACTGCGTGTCAAAAAAATGCTAAGAGACTTGCGAGGAAAATGAAGAAGGCGGTCGTCCTTGGGTCGCCCCGTGTCCTCAGGGTGTACGAGACTATTGCCGGATCATCGTATTGAATTCGTCGCAGACTGTAACCACCTATGTCAGGGTCGTGAGGCGTGGTTATAGCTGAAATTTTACCGCGATTTCGCTGGTAGCGGGTGCAATTTTTCCAATTAGCACCCGCTCCCGGCGAAATCCTGTGGTTGTCCTTATAAAAAACTTTTAACTATGTATATAGTTAAAAGCCTGTGATAAGAAGAGCCGCTGGATTTTATCGGAAGTGGGTGCCATTCTGAAAATTGTACCCGCTACTGCCGAAATCGCGGTTATATTTTAGCCGTGAGCACGCCTCACGACCGTGAGGTGGGTGGTTACAGTCTGCGGTGTATTCAATATGATGATCCGGCAAAAGTCTCGTGCACGCTGAGTATACGGAGCGACCCAAGGAGGACCGCCTTCTGCATTTTCCCAGCAAGTATCTTAGCATTTTTTTGATACGCATGGATGCTTTTCAGGCTATTGACCAGTAAAGGCTTGGCACCTACAAGAGCACCGATGATCAGGACGACTAGCTTAACAGAATATTCTGGGTATAATCATCACGCTTCCCTTATAAGCTCTTTATACATCTCTTTGTTCTCATTCGCCTTGACTGTGATGCTTCAGTCAGCTGGTGCCGAAAATTCGATAACGAACATGGTTCGCTTCGCGAAGTCAAGGAGATCTATGTCAGGCTTAGAGTGCGCAACAGAAATAATTGTCAAAAATATAAAGTTTTAGTATATGCGTCACTTCTCATTTTCGACAATTGAATATATTTCTCTAAGAGCTTTTGGCAGGTTCGTATTAGGGCTAATGCCGTAAAAGTGACTCAGATGGTAGTAAAGCACTCTTAGTGCCGCATAGTGGAAGTTTTCCTCCTGCGTTTTCTTAAACCGGACCTTCAGGAGGTTGCCTTTTATATTTTGAGCCTAAGAATGAAAACACAATAATTGATCATCGAAAATAGCTTTATTGTGTTTCAAAGTATTCTCCCTGAAACTCAACACACTTTTGCATGCGCTGGAACCAATTTTCGAAACATTTTTTCCACTCCGATTGAGGCACCTCCGTAATTTATTTTTTATGTATGGGAATAAAAAAAGTCATTGGGTGCTAAGTCAGGGCTGTAGGCTGGATGACCTAACAATTCGACGTTTTCAGCCCTCAAAAAGTCCCTTATTGCAGCGGACGTGTGAGAGCTCGCATTGTCGTGGTGTAGGATGATTCGTCTTCGGCGGCTGATTTCCCTCATTTTTTCAAAGATCTCCGGTAAACAAATGGTTGTATACCATTCCGAATTGATCGTCCGACGTTGCTCCAACGGTACAGTGCCTACGTGGCCGGTTTTTCCAAAAAAAACAGGCAACCATTTGCTTCGAAGTGCTTCGTGCGCGAACAACTTTTGTCGGATTTGGCTCATCTTGGAAGATCCACACAGTCGACTGCGTTTTATTTTTAATCTCATGAGCATAAATCTATGTTTCGTCACCTGTTACGATGTCATAGACATGCTTTGAATCACCGCGATCGAATTTTTTCAGCATTTGTTTCGACCAATCCACACGAGCCTTTTTTGAGCGATTGTCAAGTTATGTGGGATCCAACGGCAACAAATCTTTTTGACAGCCAAATTTTGATGTAAAATTGCTTGCACGCTGGTCCCACTAATGCCTAAGGATGCCTGAATCTCACGATAAGTCACATGACGATCTTGCATTATTAGTTCACGCACAGCGTCAATTTTTTCTGGGACAACGACTGATTTTGGGCAACCTTCACGACTTTCGTCACTGAGCGAACTGCTGCCACGATTAAATTCGTTGTACCAGCGTTTACGATTCAATTCCATTTTGCCGCTGAGGCAATATTTTCAAGTCACTGAAAACAATACAGGTTATGCTCAAGTGACAAAACGTTCTGAAAAAGGTTATGGTTAAAAAGGTCAAACTTTCAATCGGAATCGTCAGATGGCACCTGTAAACACTAGTATTGCCAAGTCTCAAAATATAAAAGGCAACCCTCGTACTCGAGATGGATACAATTTTATGGATTTTGCTGATCCCTGATATTGAAGACAAAGCCAAGTGTTTCAGCAGCCTCCTTCGCTGCTTTGTATAGAAACGCTCCTTGGCCTACTTCTTCGTTCTTCCTGACCATTTTAAGAGAAGGGTCTCGTTCATTTGCGACTATATGTGCTGTATCCAGAATAATTCTGTTGTAAATAAATTCAAGATTCAGTATTCTGCGACCACCTTGACGGCGTGAGAAGTAAAGTCGCGGAACAGAAGACTTAAGGTGCATGCTTTTGTTCACGTGCATAACCTTTCGTGACCCGATATCGAGGATCTATGCTCGTCTTTCGTCCATGGGACCACCTCAAATGAATAGAGTACTATCGGGACGGCAAGCATGTTCGTTTTAGATACTTTGTTCCTCGCCGACAGTTCTGAAGTCCAAATCTGTCGGATGAGACATTTGTATCTGCTTCAGAGAGTAACCTCCAGCGCCAAGGTGACGTATAGCGCTTCTGTCGGCGAGCTTTATGCTTTCGATTTTCAGGTTTGCCGCAGAGGTACCCTTCGGAATGGCGAAGTGCGAGAGATACTGGCAATAATGTGAGGCAAAAGAGGAGACGGCTCATGGAGTCGCCCTGAAACACACCTCTCCGAAAGGTGACACTGTTAGTGATCACACGATGTTTTCCAGATGCGATAGTAAATCTGGTTTTCCAAAGCGGCATTATTCTCTCTATGCACCTCACGATGTGTGGATGAACATTTAAGCTGTGCAACAGACAGTTGATAAGTCTATGAGAGGTTGAATCAAAAGCTTTCTGGTAATCAATCCAGGCCATCAATAGGTAACGCTGATAGAATGCTGCGTCTTTACAGACACATCTATCAATGAGCAGGTTCTCCTGACACCCTGCTATGCCTTTCTTTGAGCCACGCTGCTCGTACATCTCTGGCCACACAGGTCCAATTGTCCGAACAACCCTATCATTTAGGATAGCTGTGAAGATCTTGTACAGTGTGTTCAGACAAGTTATTGGCCTGTAATTTTTAGGGTCAGCTAAGTTGCCCGTCTTCGGCAAGAGCACTGTGCGTCCTTCTACCAACCACTCAGGAATAGGTTCTTCCGACTTTAGATATGAGGTGAAAATGCGAGCCAGATGCTCGTGGGTTAAAGGAAACTTCTTCCACTAGAAGTTCTTGATACCATCTGGTCCCGGAGCATTATATAGTCCTCGTATTGTGTCAACATAATGTTGCCTGATGGTCAGTAGCTTTGACTTGTTAAGTGTGTGATGACAGATCCGCAGCTCGCGCGCGAACTGTCGAACCTTGGCAGTGATGATGATTAAATTCTCAACCAATATGAAACTAAATCAGATAAATAAATGAAGCTTCCAACAAATTTAAAAAATGATAGAGTACCACGAATAATCATTGTATCTATTCTTTTACAATAAATATATAATGTATCTAATAATGTATAAATACACTTATATAATTGCATCATATGCATATATTCAGATATCAGTGGACCTCAGGAGTTGGAATATGTGAACATTACAATTTTTAATTTTTTACACTAAGATTCCCCAAATTTAAAAGTTCGAAAAATTCACAATAATAGCTCTTTGGGTTACCGTTTCAAATTAAGGGAAAAATTTTGTTTTATTGTATGCTTTGAAATGCCTGACTCAACATTTGATTCCCTTAAGGGGGGCATTTCTTGCATGCTTACCCGTCTATACCCTTCAAAAAAAAAGTTAACGTAACAGTTCTATCACTCTGTTCTTTATTAGTTAGATTACAGAATTCCAAAACTGTTACATATCCTTACAGTAACCGCGTTACAGAACAGTGTGACCTTTATGTTCCATTCTTGGAACACGTGTGACATTCTAGTGACATAACAGTTCTATCACTTAGTTCTATATTACTTACATTACGGAATTCCAGAACTGTTACATATCCCGAGAGTAACAGCGTTACAGAACAGTGTGACCTTTATGTTCCATTCTTGGAACACGTGTGACATACTAGAGACATAACAGTTTTATCACTCTGTTCTATATTCGTTACATTACAGAATTCCAGAACAGTTACGTATTCTCACAGTTTAACTGCGTTACAGAACAGTATGACCTTTATGATCTGCAATTGCTATGGCACACAATTTTAACAATGTTATGTATAAATGTTCCCTTTTTGTTATGTAACATTTACAGAACGTGTCTTCTGGGAAGACACAACATACCGTCTGCAGATGACATGGAAATGCATACAAAACATTGATGTGAGAAAAATGAAAGATCATTGTTTATTATGTTCGTTCTGCAGACAAAGTCAAAGTACTAATTTTCGATAAATTAGACCGGCGCATATAACTAAATTAAACATAATTTTAAATTTGGCACTCTCTACAAAAAAATGCTTTGCGTTTATCAAATCAAACTGCTCCGAAATTAATACAGGTTATTTTTACAGTAGATTAATTATAAGGGTCATTCTCCTTCAAAGTGTAAAATTTTGTCCCCTGGCATACGTGTAAGCCCCCTGATTTAAAAAATTGAGTAACCTCAATAATTGACCAATAGGAATGCTTCCTGTATTGATACTTTATGAAACCATTACTAGCATTACTAGTAATGCTGTATATAATAAGTACAATCAGGGCCGCATTTAGGGGTGTGGGGCCCTAGGGCCGGCTAAAATTGATGAGCCTTTTGTAATTCCTGGCTGTAGTAGGTGCCGATGCAGAAGTGTGTGCATGTAGACGCGATTATGATTTACCGGCTAGACTAGTTACATTTTTGGAGGCCCCTAATTTGTGGCGGCCCTGGGGCCATGGCCCCGCTGGCCCCATAGTAAATTCGGCCCTGAGTATAATAACAGTATAATAAGCGACCCGCAAGAACCTTAAATACCAACCATTATAATAAACCTTTATAATACAACTGATTCACGAAAAGTTATAACATGGAATTCAAATAACTTTAAAATTTGCGCCTGTCGAATGAGCATATAAAAAGATACAAGCACAGGTATAGTAGTTAGTTTTTTTTTTATATTGCTAACTGGAACAATTAAATACAGTTGAAATTCCTTAAAAAGATTTTTTAAACGATGTAGACTATTTTGAAGCCCATAAATCTATGAACAAATATAATCGATTTCTAGCATTTGGACAAGCAATACTACAATGTCTGGCATGTCTATTACCATTCTTGGATAATGATTTGATTGACAACGTATCATATTTAACAGCAAGTGCTGTTTCCGTTCTGCCTGTGGAGCTGCACCAAGAAATCATCAACTATCTCTGCTTCTACATTCTTCCGTTCACAATCAGTAAGTTAATATGATTATTTTAACAATTACTGATTTTTCATAGAGGGAAATGGGAATAACCTAATTTCGGAATTTACTTTTTAGCGTGGGCATGAAATTTAAACGAATTGTAGCTCCATTTGATATTCAGGTCTGATATGATTTTAAGCTAGACCGGTCAATTAGCAGTGTTTTTATTTGCGTTTGGAAATTGAAAACAAACAATTTTAATATGCTTATATGAGAAAAACTCTTTTGATCTTCGAAATAAAACGATAATATATTTCGTGTATTCTGTCTTGTATTCAAGACGCATCAAACGACCTATTGTGGAATCTGTTATGACCTAATAGGACCGATTTATGAAGCTTGAAAAAACATAATGTATACGGATCCGGCATATTTTGCCGGATTTTAATTTTCTGTTCCGGCATATCTTGCCGGATCTTAATTTTCTGTTCCGGCATAATTTGCCGGATCTTAATTTTCTCTTCCGGCAAGGCACCCCTCTGACTGGTTACAGAAATAATGTTGGTTTAAACTCCTACCCCTTTCCAACGTGTCGTGTGGGGGGGGGGAGGCACCGCTGTGACTGGTCACAAAAGCTACCGATCTTTTACCATGAATTTCTAAAATTTCCCTAAATTATCATATATTTCCATCCATTACCATAAGTTTAAAAATGTATGAAAAGTTTGATGAATTACCATAATTTCTCAAATTTATGAGATTTTTGGAAAGGGTGAACTTCCGAAAAGAGCGGAGCTCCGATTTTCTTAGGGCTCCGTATAATTATGTATTTTGATGCGCTAATTACGAATATGATAGTGCCAATTATCGCAAATTTGATTTTCATGGTGAAAACCATTTTTAAAAAACCATAAAAATCATGTTTTTTTCGCATTTATCTCACTATATATTCAAAATTCAAAAAATGCTTTCAATAAAATTAGTAGATCTCCTCGAAATATACATTTTATGTTTAGAGCATTTTTTATACGAGTGCTAATTTCCGAGAAAATCAGTAGTAAATCGATATTCATGTTAAAAAATTAATAAAATACATAAGTCCATACATCCATTAGTTTCGGCTTGATACTTATACAGGGTATTTTTTTTAACTTGAGACAACGAAATATCTCAAAAAATACGCATCCTACGGAAAAAATGTCTGGAATAAAAACTTTTTATTTTCGAGGGGGAAAAAAGATTTGTTAAAATTTACCCCACCCCCACCCCCACAGGAGGCAGGGGTGGGGGTAACTTTGTAATTTCAAATGGCAACCCCAATTTTTTATCACAGATTCAGATTCTCCTTTACGAAATACGTAAGTTTTATTCGGAAAATTTGTTTCGATTCGCGATAGATGGCGCTGCAATTGCGAAAAATGAAATTGTTGACATTACTTTTAGCTCTACCCAGGAAT
>CAKNWT010306515.1:0-20985 GCA_932066315.1 Andricus coriarius | reverse complement strand
TTTCTTCAGAAAAAAGAAAAAAAACTTAGGCTGATTCTGCCGCGTACCTCGTGTTCGGACGCGGTTCTGTTTTCCAGGTTTCTGTAGCCCAGAGAGACTTCCGATTCCTCCCTGAGCCGTTTACTTGATACGTGACTGCACGAGCCTTCTGCTCTGAAAATTTTACCGAAATAGTTACGAAAACTTTTGAAAAAAGGGCCCCATAAAATTTAAACTTGGGTGTAATGGCGGAATAGTGAACGCCAATTTGGTTAATGGCGGATCAAAGTGTCGTGAATTAGTTCACGAAAGAGAACGCGGTGTGGCGCTTTCAATTCCGCGCGCGTGTGTACTCCTAGCCAAGCGCCATAGTGTAACTTTTGACTAGTGTAGTGACGTGACGTATGCTATGGATCCCAATAAATTGAAGTGCGTCCAGTTAAAAGAAATATGCACCAACCGAGGATTATCTACCAGTGAAAGCAAGGCGGAAATCATAAGACGGTTGCAGGAAGCGGATCCAACAGACGAATGGCTCGGGGAAGCCAGTCTAATCGAACGATTCGATGAGAACGACCACGATCGTGATGAGGAGTGGGGGGGTTCACCTCCTCAGAGACCCGGTCAGTCACAGGCACATATTGGGAGTATCCAGGGGAGAGAAGCCGACTTCTTACGTCGAGAACACGACTTGATGAGCCGTGAGCTTGAGCTTGCAAGGCGGGAGTTGGAGCTTTTGCGCGCTTCCCCCGCTCCTGTCGTAGTCGAGGGGGCCCCACCTCACGTCAACATAAATACTCTCAAGGACCTTCTGAGCGACTTTTCAGGCAGTAAGACAGATTTTCGCAAATGGAAAGACCAATTCACATTATTGAAGTCAACTTACAAGCTGGATGACGATTACGGACGCCTTTTGACGGGCTCGAAGTTAAAAGAAAAGGCATTGAGATGGTTCCATTCGAGGCCGGAATTCATCGGGATGCCAGTGGATAGCCTTCTGGCTGAACTCGAGGCCATGTTCGACCATCGCCAGGACAGGACGACTCTAAGAAGAAAATTCGAGAACCGTGTGTGGAAATCTTCCGAATCCTTTTGCGATTATTTTCACGAAAAACTGATATTGGCAAACGCGGTTCCCATCGCCGAAGAAGATTTGGTTGACCACCTAATAGACGGAATTTTAGACTTATCATTACGGAATCAAGCTAGAATACAACAGTTTTAACAGAAAAAAGATCTTTTGAGAGCTTTCGAAAAGGTCTCCTTGAAAGATGACGCTAAGAATATCCAGGAAGGGAATAAGAATACGGTGTCGAGAGGATCTACTTCCGAAAGAGTGGCGGAGGACAAAGGTGATAAAACCACTTCTCTTTTACGCTGCTTTACTTGCAGCAAAAATGGACATATTGCGGCAAATTGTAGATTGCCTAGGAGACCAGCTGGAGCATGCTTCAAATGCTTTGAATTCGGACATCAATCAAAGGATTGTCCCAAAGGAAATGCAGTGCAGCAGAGCTGAAATCAGGTTGCCAACCTGTCAGAGGATCTACACGATAAGGATCGAGAGCAGCAGATCAGTTTCGTGTCTGATTTGTCACAGGATCGACATGCAAGTGGTATCTCAAGGAACCCACTCGATAAACAGTGCTTTAGGATGATCGACTACGAGTTCGACTACAGAGGCAAAAGCTATGCTTTGCCCTTGGACACACTTTTGGACACTGGGAGTCCGATAAGCTTTGTGAAGGAAAGCTTGACACCGTGGGCGAGCGTAAGTCCTTACGTTCCTGGATCATCTCGTGAGTATAGTGGAATCAACGACAGCACACTTATTCAACTAGGCGTTGCATTGGTAAAGGTAAAACTTGATAATGTTGAGCGTAATTTAGACATTTTTGTTGTACCGTATAGGACCATGCAAACTTCTGTTACTTCAGGTCGCGATGCTTTAAACCAGTTTAATTTAGGATTGACAGCTTTGCCGGAAAATGAAGCCGAGGCCATTAGAGAAATCTTTGCAATTGATACTTCAGAAGATGGAATCGCCAATCTTCTGCAAATTAATCCGGAAATAGATATTGAATATCATTCGATTATAAAAGATTTATTCGTTTCTGAATATTTTAATAAACAACGGCCTGAGCTTCCTAGAATAAGAACAGAATTGAGCTTGCGACTAACTAACAATAATCCGATATTTTTTGGACCGAGAAGACTCTCTTACGATGAAAAAGAGAAGTTACAAAAAATCTTAGATTCTCTGTTATTAAGAGGGATCATTCGCGAGAGTGATTTCCCATATGCTGCCCCGATAGTCCCTGCTAGGAAAAAGAATTCAGAAATTAGACTGTGCGTCGATTACAGATTTTTAAATAAAATTACGCTGCGGGATAACTATCCCCTGTCACTAATCGAGGATCATTTAGACAGGTTACGTGACAAGTGTTATTATACATTACTCGACTTGAAGGATGGATTTCACCACATTGACATGGCGCCGGATTCAATAAAGTATACCGCATTCATAACGCCTCTGGGCCAGTACGAATATTTAAAAATGCCATTTGGGCTTAAGACGGTTCCCGCGCAATTTCAAAGATTTGTCAACAAGGTGTTCTCAGAAC
Organism: Andricus coriarius; assembly: GCA_932066315.1. NCBI lineage: Eukaryota > Metazoa > Arthropoda > Insecta > Hymenoptera > Cynipidae > Andricus > Andricus coriarius. Next base: position 18,382 of record CAKNWT010306515.1, on the reverse strand, counting down.
TAATCAAGTCGGGTAATGTGGTCACATATTTGGAGGACATTTTAATAGCTACCGATATGATGTCACTTAGAGATTTTGAAGGAAGTTTGTACTCTGTTGGTCCAAAATAAAGTCGATTTACGTTTAGATAAATGCAAGTTTTTACAACTGGAGATTGACTACCTCGGCTATAGGGTCTCATCCAGTGGCGTTAGTTCGACTGGTCACGGCGTTGAAGCTGTCATCAGTTTCCCTATCGCGCAGAATTATCGCGATACTCAACGTTTCTTGGGGTTATGCGCCTACTTTCGCAAATTCGTGGCAGGATTTTCAGTAATTGCCAAACCCCTCTATGACTTGTTGAGAAAGAACGCCCGGTTCATTTTTGGCGAACGGGAATACCGAGCGTTCGAAATCCTCAAGACTAAGTTGATGGAGGCTCCGGTCCTGAGCATATATGACCCAAGAGGCGAGACCGAGCTCCATTGTGATGCCAGTAAGATAGGATATGGTGCTGTTTCGCTTCAGAGAAAGAAGGATAATCAGTTTCATCCTATTTTCTACTTCTCAAAGCGCACCACTGACGTAGAATCCAGGTATCACAGTTTTGAGCTCGAGACTATGGCGGTCGTTTATGCTTTGAGACGATTTACTATTTACCTTAAAGGGATTCATTTCAAGATCATTACCGATTGCAATGCTCTGAAAATGACTCTCGATAAGAGAGAAATCAACCCGCGAATTGAGGGGTGGTCCGCAGAGCTGGAAAGTTATGATAAGGTTTTTGAACATCGATCCGTTAAGAAAATGAAACACGTGGGATGCCCTTAGTCGAATGGTCAATGTCATGATAGTGGAAGAAAACACACTAGAGTCAAACTTAGTGATAAGTCAAAACCTGGATGTAAATATTAAGAAATTACGCGAGGAGTTACAGAATAGCGAAGATAAATTGTACGAGATGCGTAATGGTTTAGTCTATAGAAAACGTGATGGCGAAATTTTGTTTTATGTACCCGAAAGTATGGAAAGTAATGTTATAAGAAAATACTATGACAATGTGGGTCATTTCGGTTCCGGGAAAACGTGTGGAACGATTCTGAGGAATTATTGGTTTCCAAGAATGAGCGACAAAGTTAAGACTCACATTGCGAATTGTTTGAAATGCGTTGCCTTTTCCCCCTCTACCGGAAAGAAGGAGGGATACTTGTATCCGATTCCGAAGGGAGATGTTCCCTTTTCGGCTTGCCACATTGAACACTTTGGCCCCATTGACCCGAAAATTCAGACAAAAGAGCACATCTTACTTATTATCGATGGGTTTACCAAGTTTCTAAAGCTTTACGCTGTCAAAACAACGGAAAGTAAAGAATCAATAAATTGTCTTTCTGAGTATTTCAGAAACTACAGCAGGCCTAAGACCATCATTTCTGAACGCGGTAGTTGTTTCACATCACAGGAATTCAAGTCGTTTATAGATGAAAATAATATAAACCATGTCTTAATTGCAACCGCGTCACCGAAGGCAAACGGGCAAGTCGAAAGGGTGAATAGAGTTTTGGGCCATATATTAGCTAAAGTTTCTGATCCTACGTCGGGAAAGTACTGGTACAAACTGCTTGCCGATGTTGAGTTCGCTCTAAACAATGCCATCCATAGTACGACCGGAATAACTCCTAGCATGTTGCTATTTGCGTTAAATAAGCGTGGAAACATTATTGACGAAGTAGCTGAAGGTTTAGAGCGGCGAAAAAACTAATACCTCAGTATAAAGTTCCATATCAGATCACAAAAAAACTTAGAAACGATAGGTATGTTTTGTCAGATATCAAAAATTTCCAGTTGACTCAAAAACCGTATGTGGGCACCTGGGAAGCATGTTACATGAAGCCCTGGCACAAAGATTCTGTGAACTGTGAGGTGTTACTTATTTTAAACAGTAGAATACGGTTGACGTCAGAGAGCGCTAAGATCCACAGCTCGACAGCGCCAACATCGAGAGGTGAACCTCGAGTTAGTCCGCTTCCGACGAGCGCAGTGTACACAGTTATCTGAATAAACATTTATATATTATCCCTAAATCCCTGTATTGTTTTTCCTTACAATTAATGTAGGTGACATATTTTTCAAATTTCAAGTTGAAATATATTGCATTTTCAACCAAATTGAGGATTTTCAACTGAAACGAGTGAATTTTCAACAAAAGAGTTGCATTTTTAACCAAATAGTTAAATTCTCAACCAAGAAAGGTGAATTTTTAACCAAAAAATATGAATTTTCGATTCAAAAGGTTGAATTTTCGACCAAAAAAGATGACTTTGTAAGAAAATAGTTGAATTTCCAACTAAATAGTGAAATATTATTTTTACGCTCAGTGGTCACCCTGGAAATGCACCGAAGCATGTGATAAGAAATTTAAATACGGTTTATAAAATTGTTGTTCATATGATTTGTAAAAATTAATAATGCAAGAACTAATTTGAAAACTTCAGGAACCCGTCTAAAACTTTCGTTTCTTTACGTTACGTTCCCCAAAAAGGATCCAATCTTTCCTTTCCTTTTCGTTACGTTTTGAGAGATATGATCAAAATTAAAAACGAAGTTGAGATGAGATTTTTTCGTATAAGATCTAATTTTTGAAAAAAATGCTTATGATAATTGAAAAGTGCGCAAAAAAGTCTTTCGGAACTGTAGTAGACCAGATTTTTTCATTGATATTAAAGGAGTTCTAAATTGCCAAAATCCAAATAATGCATTAGAATTTGGTATTAGACTTTGGCTAAGTTTGAGTACGATCGGGAAAATTTAATTTTCTAGGTTGAGAAATAACTTGAGAAATAATGTCACATGTATCGTAACACATCACTTTACGCGTATTCCATAGAAAAAATTATGTAATATGTAAAATTATATCAGCATATTCGCACGGTTTGATGAAGGATTTCATAAAAACTGATTTTTGTTGATCTAACGTTATCTTTACCTAGACTTTAGTTAAGAAACTATTAAACTGTCAATCAGAAAATTTTCCTTTCGTGTCATAAAGATGCTTCTTGACATAAATATAATTTTTTCACAAAATGCCCCTAATCTTGACCATAAATAATCCTGTCAGTGCAAAAAAGCCATCAAGTATTAGCCATCTATATAAGCAGGTACCGTTCATTAAGTCCTTCTCAATCAATCTTCAGTTCCCTTTCGTTTATTCTGTTCTCATTCAGAAAAAATGAATACCTACATTCTACTCTTTGCCTTCATGATTTTGCTTAATCTTACAAGTAAGTGCACCTAATATAATATAATATATTATCAATATTAATAAGGGAGGTTACATGTTCTAAAAGCCCCAAAACCGAAAAACTAACTGAGGGTTCCGTGTAACTTTTAGGTAAAAAAAAGATAGAAATTTGCAATTTTGTAATTGTGTACTAAATCATACACATGTACCATCATTTGACATCATTCTACAACGTTTTTCCATTTCAGGACCATTTCTTTGATTCTTTAATAACAAAGAATATAATAGCGGGCTCCCGTTATAATTTGGCATTAGAAAAAAAGGGCAAAGACATTTTTTTTAAATTCTTCTGTTTGGGGTCTTCCATAAACCACGTGGCCCAATTTTGGCCACTCTTTGACTACTACCTCCTCCCATGTGGACCACCGTGGCATTCTTGTCGACCCCCTCTCCTTCTCTAGGGCGCCACGTAGTTTTTAAAATTGTTTGAAAAACGAAAATAAAACAAAAAATTATGAGGTTTATTTTTTTTTTAAGAATAATTTGAGTGAACAAATGGCATAGCCAATCATACCAATTTCTTAATTTTTTTTTTTCAAAGACCTAAGTGTAAAAGTTGTAAAACCACGTGGCTCGACGCGGACCGACCCCCCTTTTCCATGTGGTCCACCGTGGCATTCTTGTCGACCCCCCCTTCTTCTCTAGGGTACCACATGGTTTTTTAAATTATTTGAAATACGAAAATAAAGCAAAAAATTATGAGGTTTATTTATTTTTGATTCTTTTTAAAGAATAATTTGAGTCAACAAATGGCATAGCCAATCATACTATTTTAAACAATTTTTTTTAAGACCTGAGTGTAAAACGTGTCAAACCACGTGGCTCAGACTCGGACCCTCCCTTCCCCATGTGGTCCACCGAGTCCTTTTGTCGACCCCTCACCCCTAGAAACTAGAAAAGAATTGCACTAGAAAAGCACTAGAAAAGAATTGAAGAATTTCCACGTCACGCTCCAGCAAGGTACCCAGATGGAAACACACCACTGGAGCAGTACTGGCCCAGTATATATTGCCGGAGTCCCAGTACTTGGCCAGTACCTGGCCAGTACTGGCTGGTAATGCTCCTTAGTACTGAAGTGCGGTATTGGCACGGTACTGCACACCAGTATTGGTTCGGTACTGGCAAATCGCTGTTGGCGTACGAAAATGCTGGAGTTAATTTTAAAAATGATAAAATATCATTGAATTGTTTTTAGGACCATCCATTCATCATCATACGACTGCATATCGTCCGAATATTACATATAATTACTAAGGTTGAAAATTCAAACTTTTTATTTAATTTTAACACCCACTATTGCTCTACTCTAAATATATAACAAAAAAAGTATTTAAAAAATAAGTAATAATTGATTGCGAGTATTTTGTCTATAAATGTTAATGGTCCTGCTTAGAATGAATACATATATTATATTTTTAAACATTATATTACAAATAAAATTTCTAACGCTACGGGATTTCGAACCTCCATCTATACCTGAATCTATCGCCTGGCAGTCGGATAGTCTTAACCATAACTCTATACCTGCAAAATTGGTCAATGAAAACAGCATCCGCTCATAAGCCACAGCTCAAAAAAATTAAAACAACAAGTTTTCAACTCTTTTTTCTCAAAAATTTTTTATCATTATCACACCACATCATATCGGTGTAAAATACATAAACTGCTAACGGCAATATATAGATAAAATAATTTTAAATAAATAGTTTAAGTCCATTATAATTTTTGGGTGGAGTTCCGAAAAGCGCTTACCTCCGATTAATTTGAAACTCCGTATACCTATGTATTTTGACGTGCTGATCACGAATGTGATAGTGAAAATACCCGCGAATTTGATTTTCAAGGTCAAAACCCCAAAAAACTATAAAAATGTCATGTACGAAGTGTAGAATTGCTTAGATCACACACGGCACCCATTCCAACGTGTCATGGGGGGCGGGAAGGCACCCCTATGACTGGCCACAGAAATAACTTAGGTTACACACAACCCCCTATCCAACGTCTCATGGGGAGCGGGAAAACACCCCTGTGACTGGTCACAGAAATACCTTAGGTCACACACGACCCCCTTTCCAACGTGTCATGGGGGCGGGAAGGCACCCCTACGACTGGCCACAGAAATAACTTAAAGTAGTCCGGCTACTGGAAAAGCTAGTCAAAGCTGCGTCCATTATTTTTTCTGGTATTTGGAATTAAATCCAAAATAAGACCAGCTTATCGATTAATAAATTGAGTATTAAATTTTCATGCTGATCAATATAAATAAAATATTTTTATTTAACAACAAAATGTAAATTTAAATGTTCATTTGACTCGAGTCAAGTACGTAAACATAACCTGCAATAAACCGACAAAACATTTATGTTGAAGAGCGGCATCATGTCTCCGCGAGATAAAAAGCATAAAAAGGGACGAATAATTAAGAAAGCGGAAGCCAATCGGCGAGAAAAACTGCGTGAGGTTATAAAAAGATTAAATAACGAAAATAAAAGTGAATCTCAGAAGCTGTGCTGCCAACTTTAGTCAACGCCACACCGTTCTCGTCATATATGTTTTGCTAAAATTAACCTCAAATACCCTGGAAGCAAGCACAAATGAGCAGTAATTTAAATTTTACATTATATTTTCTGTCTCCAAAACAGTTTTTCTGACAATTTTCAACGTATTTCAAAGCCAAAATTAACCATTTTTGGAGCCCGCGAAAGGCCTCGCCATAAGATCCCATGTTTTATGATACGACTTTAAACAGAGTTAATTCAAATTGTAACCTGGAAAGGGCCCCTAAAAAGGGCATTATGCGAAAGAGGACATATATCTCTGTAAGAAAAAACTAATTTTTATGACGTTTCAACGTGACCAGTCCAATAGCCGGACTACTTTAAGTTACACACGACTCCCTTTCCAACGCGTCATGGGGGAGGGGGCGAGAAGGCACCACTGTGACTGGTCACAGGAATAACTTAGGTCACACACGACCCCCTTTCCAACGTGTCATGCGGAGCGGGAAGGCACCTCTACGACTGGCGCTTTTCGGAACTTTATCCGACAATCTTTTTAATAATAATAATTTTTTTTAAACTTTTGTGTAACGTTTTACGTTTAAGGCGTTCTTGACTATTACACATGAACAATATTTTTTGTATTTTTTAAATATTTGTACTGCCCTAATCGTGGAGCCAACCGTCCGCCAGTACTGGGTGAATTTTCGAATATATGTACTGGTGATCAGTACTGGGCCAGTACTGCGCCGGTGGAGAACTCCGGCGGGCTACTGAATTTTCCACCTGGGTAGCGGACTGAGCGAGCGTATTCATGGCATTCAAAAAATTCATGGAATCTGTAGTATCTATGGAAAGCACGGTAGTGTCGAGCGCGAAGAGAGATAAGGGAAAGAAGCGAAAGACCGAGTGTCGACAGTCCTAGTGAAACCGTGTAATAAGGTAAACGTTCTTGTTCCGGAGCTAATTAATCGCCGGTGATAATAAATGCCAGTCATTCAAAATCATGTATAAATCGACGAAGATGTCGATTTATGCATGTTAAATAACCCTACTTTGAGAAAAAAAATGGATTGGATTGTTGTGACGGAACGGAAATTATCATGGATATTTACAGTTCAAAAAGTCGACCTAATTAAAGTATGTGAGCATTATTGTATTCAATTCAGTGATAAGGATACGATTGACGAATTAGGAAAAAAATTGAAGCAGTGATTAAGAAGACAGATAGAGGAAAGACAGTGCACGACAGAAACAAAGTGAACATTAGTAGTGAATTTAAAATGTCGTTCGCAGGAGCGATGATCGAACTTTTTAAAAAAGGAGACAATTGGAACATATTTGAAAAGCAGTTAGGAGCTTCGATCGCATTAAATAATGTGGAAGATTCAAAGAAATGCGCGTTATTAATTACAAGACTATTATCTGCAGTGTTTGCAGAACTGTTGGCTGGGTGTAAAGATGTAGATCCATTAACATTGGATTATGCGACATTGATAACCAAATTATCAACGTCATACGATCCTAAAGGTAATGAACACCTTTCGCGATTTACATGGTAGCTCTTCGAGGATTAGTTTAAAAATATAATTTTGGCGCTAACGAAACGAAAGGGCAGTTGAAAGACCAATTGATATCGGGTGTTAAATCTACAACGATCCGTTATCAATTGATAAAAGCATTGAAAAAAACATTAGTTGAATTATTAAAACCGGCCGAAACTGTGGAAAGGGCTTTAGCAGAGACGAGTGATGATAAGAAGAATGTTATACATAAAACAAACAAGTCGAAGGTAACGGAAATAATGAGGCTTCTTCAGACCACGCAATTTGGAATAAAAATCAAGGCCAGCAGTGTAAATATAACAATAATGGTAATAGTAGATGAAAATGGAATTACATTCATCAAAATAGGCGATCAAATTCTACATCTGATTCAAATAGAGTCCCTCATTCATCAGCAGCAGGCTACTCAAAAGATCAAGACTTAAATTGCAGATGCTGTGGAAAGAGGAATCATACAAAGGATCAACATTATATTCTTGCAGTGAGTGTGGTAAGAAAGGTCACTTTTTTAGAGTATGCTGGAGAAACGAGAAAAATGAAGGTAGAAGTCAAAATTGTTTAGAAAATGTTGAAAATGGCGAGTCATCTGATGAAGATCAGAGATTTGAAAATGATTTTTTTAGGATTGAAGCATTAGATTTAGAAATAAAACACCATACAATATTATGCAATTACTCAGTTGAACCAATTTAAAAAAAAATACTTGTATACGGAATCGAACTAGACATGGAAGTTGATACGGGAGCTGCAATAATAGCAATTTCGGAAAAACTGTTTGATGGAAAATTCTCCAACGTTCCTTTATAACCAATTAAAACACCATTGAGAGCAGAGGTAACGTTGGATCAAGAAAAATAGGTCTTGAAGGAATCTTAGATTGTTCAAACAGTGAGCATATGATGAAAAACTTTATTATTCAATATCGCAGTTTATTTAATAATTAAAGACATAAATACTGCGACATAGAACAGGAAAATCTTTGGGTACACTATTTTATTTCTGCCGAGACGTGAGCTAAGTTCATCAAACTAATCAAAATTCTAAAATTCTTCAACGCTTTATAAAACGGTTTTTCGAATGTCACAAGTTTGCCATAATTATATAATTATCTCTCGCCCGTTTTAATTAACAATGCCAATAAATTGATATCTATTTGATAATTTTATTTAAAATAAGTTGATAATTCTTCTAATTTTATTAAATTTGATGTTGAAGTCGAATTTGTAATCAATTATTCCTATTATTCATTCAAGTAAATAAGTAATTATTATAAAATTTGTACCAAATTACGAACCTTTAAGATTCTTAGTAAAGACTGTTATTGATTTTTGGAATTCGATCAAGATGTCGAAATCTGTTTTTTATCCATTTATTGCTACTGTTTGTTTAAATAATCATGCAGAAATGATGAAATAAAAACATAGAAATGGCCAGATTACACCACTAGTAAACAGAACAGATTGATATCGACATCTGATTGTAAATGATTTATTGCAATTATTTACTTAAAAAGGCAAATGCCAATTACTTAATTTAGACCAACTGTCTATCGACCCCTAAATAACCAGAGTACAGAGATTTCAAGATATTTGAAATTTGATTGTGTTTGATGTGGACATTTTTTTTCTTAGTAATGTATAATATTTTTAATTAAAATCTGCAATAAACAATGATAAAATTAGGGCAATTTAATGATATTCAAAAACCCCTAATATGAAGCGCTAAAGACTTTCTAAATTTAAATTCAATTGCTGTCTTCCCAACTACCTTAATACTTTCAATATGTATAAAAATTAATAAAAATTTGTTTATTAATGCTCGATTTGTATTATTTTTGCTAATTTAGGACCGGAATGTGTGAATGAACCGTTAAAACACTTACAGAGTTAACTGTAGGCTCCTTAAAGAAACAATTTTTATTTTTCTGAATAACGATGTCAATCAAGTCTTTGAGTTTACTTTTTATGACATTTTTTTTGTCACGTCCCGCAAAATGTTTGGTTTACATTCATTTGACAATTTATAGACTCACTTATTGGATGAGTACATAGACAACAAACACCAACTAACTACTAACGATCAGCACCACATAAAAAATTTAAATGATAAAAACATAAGACTCGTGAAAGCTGGTGTCTTATATTTGTTTATTATTAATCTTAGGATTGTTTAAACAACTAACGTTAAGATCCGACCTCTTTAACGATCAACAAACGAGCAGTTAAAAAGAAAATTTTGAAATTGCCGATGATTGGGGTCCAACTTTACACCTAATTTCTTCTCATTGAGATGAGAATGTGAAAAAGGTGTGCATATAGATTTCAAATTCGGAATTTTTTTTAAACTAATGGTTTTATCAAAAAAGAAAGGGTATCCTTAGATTCATCTTAGTTATATCTTAAGGAATTTTTAAATTACGCGAAAAGAAAATTTGAACAATTACAATGTTCATGACATTTATATGATTTTTAACAATAATGTAACGAAAGCCAAACATAAAGGACAACTGCAAAACGTTGTCCGAAGACCATAGAATAAAAAGAATCTTTATATGAAGTAAAAACTTTAATTTAAACGTTCTATTCACCACCTTCGCGCTCACTGTACACCAAAAAAGGATGTGCATTTAGATTTAAAATTTTGAAAATTAAACAAAATAGTCTCAGCAAAAAACTAAGGGTATCATTGACATTATTGTTAAAAAACTCTAAATTTTATGAACATAGTTATTGTTCAAAATTTGTTTTGCATAATTTATAAAACTCCTAGAGATATGGCTGGGATAAATCCTACGATATCCTTTCTATTTTCGATAGAACCATTGGTTTCTTAAAATAAATTTCTCAAATTTAAAATCGGTATGCATAGATTTCTTTTGTATGTAGTGAACTTGGAGAGGATGAAAACAGTGGTTAATTGATTAATTGCTGACAATGAGTGGTTGATTGGAGTTGGTAATGAACTTGCAACCGAAACTCCCGCTGTGTATCTACATACATACTTCAGTTATTGTTCCAGTAAATAATAACTTCATAAATATCTATTTTTCTTACAGTATTATGTGATGCTATGCGCAGAACGTCTCAATCTGGTAGAAGAGACGCCTTTTCAGTTTGTCCCGGAAACTACATTTCTGTACAAGTACGTGCTGACGAGGCTTTAATTGGAAATCTTGATGTTCCACCTGTAGGTGGACCTGTACCATATCGCATTTATGTACGAGACCCGCACGCCAATACTATGTATGCTAATCTCGATGCTATACATATTGACAGTAGTCAAACTCACTTTCATCGTAACAGATGTTTTATAAGAATTGGAGAAAACTCTTTCGTAACGACAGTTCTCTCGAATCAATACGACGAAAATCAATTTCGTGGACAATGGACTGTTATGTTAATAGAGCGCATTAATACTAATACTAATCATGATTCTGATGTCAATCCCAATTATATTACCACTCACTATTATGGAATTCTAACTCACTTTGACGGTTCGCCTCCTCACTGGGCACAGTGATTCGTTTTTATTAATCTACAGTGTTTTATATCAACTTTTCTTTTCGAACTACGGAAACATTTGTTCCAGCCAATCATTATACTTAATAATTATCGTAATTTTAGTCTAGAATTCGGTATAATGATACCCTAAGTAAACTCGCTACACGGAGAAAAATAGACGTGCCACCAAATGTTGTTGCATAAGCAAAAGGTTTTCTATGCAAATCAAAATTGTATTGAATCAGCAAAATTAGTTTGTTTCATCGGCCGAAAATTGTACTCAGTGCAAGATCGTAGATTTTCATCCGTCAATTTTTATAGTCTTAATTTTTCTTTTAATCGAATATTACATACTTTGTACTTTACATTTCAATTATTTTACTTTTTACTTTTAATTATTGCTTTTTTTATCTTCTTCCTTCAAGATTTTAAGCCCTAGGGAATTTCTCATATAAATACAAATACAATACAATATCATTAGTTAATAGCAGAATACATTAACGTATTTTTCTTGAATAAATGTAAGTTAAGAGCTATTATAAATTATGAATTTATTTAAACTTGACAACCTTAAGTAAGCATTAGTTAAGTTAATCTTTCGTGAATGGGTTTTACTCGAGTATGATTATATTTCTAATATGAATCTTGTAGTAGCCTAATGTTAAAAGTGTTTGCAGTCTCTCCGCAACAACCTGAATTGTGCTGATAAGCACTTGAAAAATGTTCTGCGGCGATGAAACGATAAGTGAACTGATATTCAATTAACATTTTTTTTACTTCTAAGTAATTAATAGTTGGAATGTACCCCATATTAGATAATAATTATTTTAATTAATAATATAATCAAAATAATAGTAACCTAAATTTAATTAAGTAAGACTGTAGAATCATTTAACTTTAAGTAAATGAGAAGAATTTTTTAAATGAGTTTCTATTTTTAAGTAATGCAATTATTCACTTTATATTTTCACTCTGAAGGTCTTCCCTACAAGCAATATAATATAATATGTATGCCATTTTAATTATAAATGTGAAACAAAAATAATAGATAATTTCAAAAAACCTATTTGAATTACAGTTGAAAGTATAATTTTTAACTTACAGGCAAAATTAACGTATTTTAATTGAAATGTAGCCTATTTTGGATAATAATTAATTGAAATGTATAAGAGAATTAAGATGTGTAATTTCAAGTTGTATATTTAATTTCGTTGCAAAATCATTTTCACATTATTGTACCTTGCTTTGAAACGTAGAATAATCAAATTAGTATGAGAATAACTTGAAAAATGAACAAATTTTTAACCAAAAACGAAATAGTCAAATTTTCATTTAAATTAATTAATTTTCAATCAAAAAGGGAAAAGAATTTTTAACAAAATAGTTGAATTTAAAAAAAAACTAACATTTATCTAAGTTCTCAAACTTTCGACCAAGTACTGGCATTTTGTATCAGATAGTTCAAATTTCTATCAAAAAATAAGAATGTTCTATAAAACTGTTAAATTTTTAACAAAAAAGTTAATTTATGATCCAAACTTTTTAATTGTTATGAACAAAAGAAGACAAAGTTTCAAGAAAATTAATTAATTTTCAATAATATAGTTACATTTTCAACCAAAGCAATTAATTTTCTACACGAAAATACGAATTTTAAACAAAGTAAATTAATTTTCTACTAAAAAGGATACATTTTCAAACCACAAATGAAATAGTTGAATTTTCATTCAAATGAATTAATTTTCAACAAACAATAGGAAACGAATTTTTAACGAAATATTTGAATTTTAAAGCAAATCAATTAATTTTTAACAAAGTACTTCAACTTTCAACCAAATACTTTAATTTTGTATCAGATTGTTCAATCTTTGAGCAGAAAATACGAATTTTCTATAAAGCAGTTGAATTTTTATGAAAAAAGTTCATTTTCAATCGAAACAGATTAATTTTTATGACCAAAGCAGACGCATTTACAAGAAAGTAAATTAATTTTGAATAACACAGTTACATCTTCAGCCAAAGGAATGAAATGTCTATGCAAAAATAAGAATTTTTAAAAAAGTACATGACTCTTCTACTACAAATGATAAATTTATAAATAAAAAATGAAGTAGTTAAATATTAATTTTAATAAATTCATTTTCAACCGAAAAGGAAACGAATTTTCAACAAAATTGTTAAATTTTAAACAAAGTATATAAATTTTCAACAAATTACTTAAACTTTTGAACAAATACTTGCATTTTGCATTAGATATTCCAATTTCCGATCAAAGCATACGAATTTTCTATAAAGCAGTTGAATTTTCAACAAAAAAGTTTATTTTCAATCCAGACAGACTCATTTGTTGTGAACAGAAGAAGACGAGTTTTCAAGAAAAGAAATACATTTTTAATAACTTAGTTGTACATTTTCAAGCAAAGGAATGAATTTATTACGCACAAAAATACGAATTTTTAAGGTATACATCACCAAATTTACTAAGAATTTAGACTGTGAACTATACACAAAATCTCGTATTGATATATTTATGTCAAAACAAAATTACATAATTCAAGAAGAAAATAATTTATGTTATAGAAAATAATTCACAAATAAAAAAAGGGTGAAATCCCTCAAAACACACACTCGAAAGAAACGCCGCCAAATAATACATTCTTACTAGTATTTAATACAAAATTCTAGTATATATATACAGGGTGTCCCAATACTCAAGGTTCATTTTTATATTTTTGAATTCCTCATAAAAAATGGAGTTGAAAATAATAATAAAAATTTGTTGTAAAGTTAATAATAAATGAGTAATTAACAATTAAAGATTAACCAATCGGAAACATGGGTTAGATGGACGACATTCGATGTGTCACTGATGAAGGTGTGTGCGCAAAAGAGTAATTGTAAATTTGCAGGAGGTTGTGAATAGAGTTCGAAAATTCTCGGTAATTTAAATTTGGAGAAGGTAACGGAGAACGTTACCGTATATTACCGAGAATTGGAGAATTTATCAAAAATTTACGAGAACGTTCATCTTTAACTTTTATTTGTTGCTTGTTAACTTAAATAATGTCTATATTTAAAATACTTAAACCTAAATAGCAATAAAGATAAAAAATAAAAATTAGTTTTTAGTTTTATATACAATATACCCATATTTTTCAAAATAGAATTTTATTTATTAATACCGTGAATTCTTTCAAATATTTATAAACATTATGAACTTTACCCTAATAGCACGGAACGTTCCTGGAACGTTCCGCGGGCACCTTCGGAACGTTCCCGGGAGGTGTAAAATGTCCGCTGGTTGGGAACGTTCCAAACATACATTACCGTTATTGTTATTATTATCAATAAATATCGCGTAAACCGTAAGTGATAGGTCAAAATCGGTTTCAGTTTATGATATGGATATCATATTATAGATAATATATGCGGTACTCAAAAATCAAAAATGACATCCATTTTCACCTATCTCTTACGGTTTACGAGATGATTGTTGTTAAGAATAACAATAATGGAAGGTACCCCTCAGGTCCCAATGGAACGTTACTGGAACGTTCCCAAGCGGCGGACATTTTACACATCCCGGGAACGTTCCGAAGATGCTCGCGGAACAAGTTGAGAAAAATCAGTATTATTATTAGTCTCAGAGAATTAGTTCTGAGATTAAGCTTAGTTAGTCTGATCGTAATTCCTAAATGATCTTACTATTATATTATTAAATATAAATTATAACATTAAATATCATTGCTTTCACTTATAAGTATACATCATTACATGAGAACGACATCTGGATGATGAACAATTTTTTAAATACTGTTTATTTGGACGTTTAAAGCACATAGACCATTTTACCTATCGGAAAGTTTACTGCACATGTGCAATGTACTTTCTGTTGTACCCAGTTGTTGCGATTATCGTTGCTCGTTCAACGCAGTGTAAACAGTTTTATTTAATGTTTAAATTAATGTGACAAGTAATCGAGAAATATTTCAAAGTGAAAATGAATGTCAATTAAAAAGGAAGTAAGGAAGCGTGTATGCGTTGTATGTATGGCTTGTGCAAAAGTGGTAGTCGTACAAAAGCATACAAGGAACATAACCTCTTCCACTTCATACGTTTCCCGAAACCTTGTTTACCATACACAAGTGGTCGTATTAGGAAAGAAGACTTCAAGAAAAGAATTTAATAATTGCTTAAAATGTAAACTTTGGGTCGAAGCATGCGGCCGTGCAGATGTCAAGTTCAACTCCGTTGATAAAGTTACTCACATGCATTACATTTGTTCTTTACATTTTGTGCCTGTCCGGCTAGATAATCCACTGTACGATAATACTAATTTAATACCTAATGAAAAAAGGAAATACCAGGTAGGAAGCAAAAAGTACAATTAGTAAATAATAAAAGGGGTGGTGCATAAATTACGTAAAATATTTTGGATGGGTTTTTCTAGGCTGTTCAAAATTTAGTTTTCCCCGTTGAATATTAATTATTTTAGTTACAAATTCATTTCTTTGTTCGAAAACTTAAATATTTTGTTGAAAATTGATAGAAAATTAATCTTCCTGGTCGAAAATTTAACTCTTCGGTTATAATTTATGTATTTTTTGAAAATTATTTTTTTTCGTGAAGAATGCACATGTTTGGTTGAAAATTAATTCGTTTAAGTTCAGGATTCAAGTTTGCATTTTGAAAATTGGTCTGTTTTGGTTAAATTCAACTGCTTTTGATTTAAAATACAAATTTTTTTAAGTTGATTTTAAACTATTAGATTTTTTGTTAAAAATGTTGTTTAAAATTAGGTTTTTATTGCAAATTAGTATTTTCGGATTTAAAATTCAACTGTTTTGTAGAAAACTCGCCCTGTTATTGAAAATTCGACTTTTTTGGTAGAAAATTAATTTTCTTTATTGAAAATTGAATTATTCATTTAAAAATTTATGAATATTGTTGAAAATTCATATTTTTTAGTATAAAATCAATCTTCTTGGTTGAAAATTCATATATTTGGTTTAAGGTTGATGTATTTTATAGAAAATTCGTCTTTTTTTATAGAAAATTAATCTTCTTGCTTAAAGATTCACCTTTCTGGTTCAAAATTTAATTATTATTATATTTTCTTTTGCAACAAATTTGGCATTTTCCGAATATTTCGGCCTTGAAGCAACAGACTATACAGTAACTGTTTTTTTCCATTTTCTTCACAAAACACTACTAATTTTATTTTAAAATAATTATGTTACTTAAATCCTTTTTTTAACTTCAATATTTGTTGCAATCACAATAATATAATTAAAATTTAACAATATGAGAAACTCATAACCTACAAACCTTTTCACAAGTTCAGCTTCAGAATTGAAGTCAGGCGTGTCCAAATCTTCATGTACATCCTCGTATTCTGCTTCTAACTCTGATATCACTGATATTGTCATTAATTCCTTTGTTTCTTACAACTTAATGCTACCAATCGTTGATATTTTGAAGAATATTCCCTGAATTACTAAAGATTAACACAGGTGTGTCCGAATTTAATTTATTTTGGTGACAAATTTCAATTCTCCTAAATTCTCGAAAAAAAATCGCTCGTGAACATACCGGTAACTTACCGGTAACGTTCTCGACGTTCCTGACGTAAGTTACCGCCTTTCGAACTCTAGTTGTGAATATCAATGGTGCAACTTCACACGGCAACTGAGAGACGAGATTCTTAGAAAATACCTTGGGTAAAAGCACGAAGGAATAATAAGGAGACTGAACTACCATGGATAACTTTTTCGAATCTGATAGGAGCAACGTCACCGTAAGTGCCAGGCGTGTAAGTAGTAATCACTCTTCAGTTAGTGCGCATGCGCCACGTCTCCTCTTCTCACGCACAATAAAAATGCGAGTGAGACAGCTTTTGAAAATGAAGTATGTTAACCAGGTTATGTGAGTTTGTTTTCTTTTGCTACCAGCGAAAGTTTTTCGAGCAGTATAGTAAAATAAGTGTGTAAAATGTGTAAAATATCATAATTAATACTTTTGGTTAAGTGAATACATAATTAATTCAAATGTGTTTTATAAGATTGCGGTAATCAAAGAAGTTCGTGATGAAAGTGGTAAGTATAGATAGCAATTCCAATTGCAAGATTTCATGTTCGTACAATTTCATTCAATTCTATACTTACCGCTTCCATAATTCACTCCTTTGATAACCGCTATCTTATGTCATTCACTTAACTAAAAGTATTAATTATATTATACATCACACACACTCATTTTACTTGCCAGCTCGAAAAACTTTTTCTGGTAGCAAAAGAAAACAAACTCGCATAACCTGATAAATATAGGTTATTTTAAAAAGGTGTCTCACTCGCACTTTTCCGTGCGTGAGAAGAGGACACGTGGCACTTGCGCACTAAGTGAAGAGTGATTACTCTTTACAGGCCTGGCACTTACGGTGCCGTTGCCCCTACCAAATCGCATGTATGGAGATCGGTCTCCTTATTATTCCTTCGTGGGTAAAAGCTACCAAAGGGTTCGCATCTAGCCCGTTTACCTGTCGTCGGAGGACCTATTGTTTCGGTCGAGTCGAGCGCTGGCATCTTGTTCAAAAAGACGCAAGGCTCTCACTGTATTCCCCGTCGTCGCGATACATTAGGAAGAAAAAGAGAGACACTAGGAACAGGAAAAGAAAGGAAATACAGTGCATTTATTCTAGATTTTTTTTTCAAAAAGGGACAAGAATTTCAATGTTGACATTGCATTTTTCAAACTGTGAGATTTTTGGGCCAACCATTATCGAAATAAAATTAAAATACCTATAGGTATATACCTCTGCTCGGTGGGTCCCTGTCAGCACTACGTAGCGCGTCCTCAGGTTGCGGATAGAGGAACGGCCCGTAAGGCTGAACAGCCCCTCAGGTTAACTGCGAATACAAGAATAAGCAGTCGCGGACAGCCGATAGGGACCAGTCGTGGGTGTGGTGAGCCCACACTGGTAAAAAATAGGTACACGACAACCATGGCCTGAAGGGACCCCCCCATTCGCGCTGATACGCAATGGGTGGGTTCTGGCAAGCCAAGGTGCAGCGTGTACCCACCTAGAAACACTACCCGAACCAAAACTAAAAATCTTGTAAGGGAAAAATCCTGCTGCCTCATTGGACACTGCAGCGATGACACTGCCCGCAAGGGATGTGTGGAATGATTCGCCTGTATAGGGCCAAAGGGGTATTAATGCCAGTGGGCGAGCTGCCTTGCAGGGGGATGTTGGGATATGAGGATGAAACCGTAATGTGTCTGACGACAAGTTGACATGGTCCTTGTCAGAGTCGGAAAGCCCCCATATCTAGGCCTGGTGAGTTATGGGGGTCATCACTCCTAGGACGGCGGACTCCCTACGATCGGAATAGGATCCTAACGTGCGGACTTTCCTAAAATTACCATGGCTAACTTGCAAAAACAAAAAACTACAGTAAAATATCTAAGGGTGGGAACTGTGAACGCGCGTAGTCTAAATACTGGCGGTTTCAGCGAACTCATTGAGGTAGCAAAGACATACGA
>CAKNWT010306512.1:411-20666 GCA_932066315.1 Andricus coriarius | reverse complement strand
GAGAAAGTGGCAGGAATATCAATGATGCTCTCACGCTTTATGCTCAACGCTTTCCAGAAAGTGTTCCTTCACGCGCTTCTTTTTACCGGGTTGTCCGAAACTTCATCACTGACGGAAGTGTACAACCGAAAAAAAGGAAGCGTCAAGTAACAGTCACTGGAGTTGATAATGAAATTGCAATTTTAGCTGCAGTCACTCATGACCCTCATGTTAGTACTCGACAACTAAGCCGCGATTCCGGAATGTCTCTATCCAGTGTTTGGAAGGTATTAAAACGTAATAATTATCATCCGTATCATATTTCACTGCATCAAGAACTTCATGGCAATGATTTTGAGAACCGAGTGACATTTTGTCAATGGGCGGTTCAGCAGATACAAGGAAACCCGAATTTCTTTTATCTACTACTCTTCACAGACGAGTCGTCTTTCACAAACCATGGTAACGTTAATCGGCACAACATGCATTATTGGAGTGTAGAAAATCCACATTGGTTGCGTGAAGTTGAGCATCAGCGTCCATGGTCCGTGAACGTTTGGTGTGGAATAATTGGAGATCAACTTATCGGTCCGTATTTTATTGATGGAAATTTGAACGGTGAAAAATATCGTAACTTTTTAGAAAATCAACTTCCAATATTGCTGGAAGACCTAAGCTTGGAAGTGCGACACAACATGTGGTTTCAACATGACGGTTGTCCAGCACATTATGCGGCAATCGCGAGGGAAGTACTCAATCGCGAATTCAATGGACGATGGATCGGTAGAGGAGGTCCAGTAAATTGGCCTGCCAGATCGCCAGATCTTACGGCGCCGGATTTCTATTTGTGGGGTTATCTAAAGAATCGCGTCTATCAAGAAGTGCCCACAACTCGTGATAACATGATCGAGCGAATCAGGTCTGCTTGTGCACAAATATCACCAGACACAATTCGCAGTTGTGTGGAATCTTTCAAAGCTCGGATTAACAAGTGCATCGAAGTGCGAGGACACCATTTTGAGCACTTATTGTAAAATAATTAATCGAAATCAAGCATCCCTGTGGTGAGAGGCAAGGGGACTCACCGAAATTAAGCACCCCGATGGATGGTGAGAGGCAAGGGGACTCACCGAAATTAAGCACCCCGAAGGGAATAGACAACTACTACGTCCGCGTCGTTATTCCTGGGTAGAGCTAAAAGTAGTGTCAACAATTTCATTTTTCGCAATTGCAGCGCCATCTATCGCGAATCGAAACAAATTTTCCGAATAAAACTTACGTATTTCGTAAAGGAGAATCTGAATCTGTGATAAAAAATTGGGGTTGCCATTTGAAATTACAAAGTTACCCCCACCCCTGCCTCCTGTGGGGGTGGGGGTGGGGTAAATTTTAACAAATCTTTTTTCCCCCTCGAAAATAAAAAGTTTTTATTCCAGACATTTTTTCCTTAGGATGCGTATTTTTTGAGATATTTCGTTGTCTCAAGTTAAAAAAAACACCCTGTATACATGTTTGTACGTGTATGTTTATTACTACGGCCTTCACTGGCCTAGTTATTACATGAAGAGATAATAAAATAATAATAATAAATTTGGAAATTTTTTACTTCGAAGACTTATAGTAAACACTGTTTTAGGATTCTGTGATGTCTTGATTAACAGTGGCAATATTTCTAATTCTATTTGGGACAACCACTCCCACTACTACTACTTTTCTGGACGTACATCTTAACTCGGGATTTCTGCAGAACTTCACCAAAGGACTGGTCCAAATGACATCATAATGCCCGATTTAGATGAAGATACTCTGTAAAGAGTATTTGGAGGGTTCACAAACAGACTATATTCATACAAATGGAAGAATTAACCGTTCAGTATCAAGATTGTATTTAAGAGGTCTTGCCAATTGTGATTCGAAAACGACCAAGCCGATTAAATCTGTTCAACGGGCTGATAGGAGAAATCTTACATCCCGTAAAAGAATTGATGACCGATGCCCAGCGTCAGCAAAATGATGAAGAAATTCAGCATCTGAACGCTAATCAACGAAATTTAAGTCACCTTTTAGGACAACAAACTCACATCGTTAGAGCTATAGCGGGGTGGCTATTATCCAGGAAGGGTTAAGGATTTAAGGAAGCTGAGCGTTTTGGAGACAGTAAAAATACCGATATAAAATATAATGAGTAAGCTTTATTGCTGCTCCTACCGTTGATAGGACAATCGGGCCGAAATCCCTCGAATATCATTATCCGGGCACACTCTCGAAGTAGCTTCCAGATGTCAGTAGGACTGGTAAATGTCCTGGACCTCTCCGTGATTGGGAAATCGCTGGCACATATTCCTCCTGGGCACTCGCGAGAGACACTCTGATAAGAGATAACCGCTCATAACTGGTATTGCGGAGCACGTATGACCCGACCAGTCAAAATACGCGAAATTGGGTAAACTGAAGTTTAAGCTGACTCGTCTTCGTTCTTTCTGAGGGGGGCGAGAGGGGAAATCACCGATTATTCCTGAATAATCGGGGTCCTTCGAAAAATTATATGAAAAGTGTGAGCCAGAGTCGGTTCTCTTAAATTTCCGATCGTAAGTTCATTACACCCCCACACCCTGTAAGGGACGTTGTATGTACCTCCCACTTTAAGACTGTTAACTTTTACTGTAGTGCCTTCAAAATCCGATAGGTACCTATTTCCCATTTCTCTTCGCTTATCAAATTTATAACTGGTCAAGAGTTCTCTCGAAGTGTTTATCCCGCAGAATCTGCACCATAACTTATCTTAATTTGCCTTAATATACCTGTAATATAAATCCTAATCCTATCACTTCCCAAAATTACTCGTTGATATTACAATAGTAACTTTTTCCATTCTTGTGTGTAATTTAATTGCAATTTTCTAACCTATTACATTTTCACGACTTATCTCTAACTTAATTTTATCTCATCTAACCTAATTCCACCAATGTCTTCTCGAATAGAACCTGATAGTACCTGAAATAATCAAAACAGAGCATTGGAAAACACGTCTAATTCAACATCTAACGTAATGTATTTATTACAATCAAAAAATTTCTCCGGTTCCTCTGTTGTGCCAGTATGATCGCTTTTTTGAGCTGTTAAGTTGTTGCTTTCGTCGACTTCCATGTGAGACACTGAAATTTCCAATACTTTCTGGAACCTTTGCCTTATTTCTACCCACCCCCCTTTCTCGTAATAAAATTCTGCCGAGTGTGGAGTTGTGTGGTAATTTACATACTGGGCTGATCTTGATCCACAGTATGTATCATGGAACACATATAATTCCGTCGGAATTTGCCTTGGGCAAAAGCGGCATTTCCACGATTCTACCTTGACTTGCCTATTGTCGAATTTCCTTTCCTGGTCGTTTTTATTTCCCTCCATCCTGCAGATCTGAAAAAAATTGTGTTCGAGTCAGTGTTTTTGGCTTGTGCAGTTCTTGTTCGTGTATTTATTTATCTGGTTAATGTTTAAGGTTTATTTAATAATTTATCAACTTACTTGTAATTATTTGTCTTATTTTTTAATTGGGTCTTTATTTTTTGGAAAAAAAATTTCAATGTCGTTTACATTCCATTCGCCTAGATTTTTTGTCTTAATCCTTTTACCTCCTAAGTAGTGGGCGATATTTTCTTTTTAATAAAAAATGGACCTTTATAACATTTCAGTAATTTTCTCGTTGACTCTTGACTTTGCTGAATATATCTTTACTCTTTAGTAAAACTTGTTCATTGATTTCATATGATAATGCTCTTCTTTTTAGATTACAATAGTTTGCTTGTTTTTCATTAGCTTTGTCTACATATATCTGAACTTCCTGTTTAATTATTTGTAATCTTCTACGCCTATCTATCCATTTGTCTGTGTCCTGTAACTCTACTTCTTTCGTTTCTTCTAGTTCTCTTTTTAATGACTGTAAAGGTTGTAATTCCCTGCCTAAATTAAGGAAAGCTGGCGTGTATTGTGTTGATGTATGTTTACATGTATTTATCGCAAACTGAAAGTCTTCAATATTTTTATCCCATTTTTTATGATCTTTATCTACGTGGGCCCTAATTATAGATTTTTCGATATATTGCAACGTTTCGTTGGATTTGCTTGTGGGTAATATCGTGGTGTTGTAGAGTTTCTTGTTCCAAACTTTTGAGCGAAATCTCTCATTACTTTCTTTATAAATTCTTTCCCGTTATCTGTGTATAAGATTCTAGGCGTTCTTAACGCGTTATTATCTTTATATGAAACACTGATTCTATTGTTGTTGCGTTTAATTTTTCATTTTCTGAAATATCTTGAATTCTATGAATTCTTTTGTATTCTCTGACATCTTTTGAAATTCTATAATTTTTTTTTAATTCTGTGAATACTTTTGAAGTTTGTAAATTCTTTTGCACTCCGTGAATTCTTCTGAATTCTATAAATTCTTCTTAATTCTTTGAACTCTTCTTAATTCTCTGAATTCTTCTGAATTCTTCTCAATTGTCTGAATTCTGTGACATTTTCTGAACTCTTTTAAATTCTCTGAAATCTTTTGAATTCTTTTGTATTCTCTAAATTCTTTTGAAATCCTCTAAATTTTTGTTTGAATTCTGTAAATTCCTTTGAAGTTTGTGAATTCTTTTGCACTCTGTGAATTCTTCCGAATTTTCTAAATTCTTCTTCATTCTTTGAATTCTTTTTAATTCTATGAATTCTTCCGCTATTCTCTGAATTCTTCCGAATTTTCTGAATTCTTCCAAATTCTTTGAATTCTCTGAATTTTTTTAAATTTTCTGAACTCTCCAAACTGTTTTGAATTTGTTAAATTCACGGTGTCACTGAATGTTTTAAAAATGCTTTTTAATTATCTTGAAATCATTAGAATACACCTTGAGTTAGTTTAAACTCCTTCTTTTGAATATTTTTAATTCACTTGCAATCTTTAGAATACACGTTGAATTACTTAAACTTTCTTCAAATATTTTGAATCCTGTAGAATTCTACAGAGTTCAAAAAACTTGAAGGAATTCAAAATAATTCAACGCGTATTCTAAAGATATCGATAGAATTCAGGAAACTGAAAAATAATTCAGAAGACTATTTGAATACAAAATATTTCAGAGAATTCAAAAGAATTCAGGAAAATTCAGCTAATACGAAAGAATTGTAGAAATTCAAAATAATTAATGGTGTATTGTAAAGGTTTTAAAAGATTTCAAACAACCTTCAAAACAAGTCAAAGGAGTACATGTGGATTTTGGGAATTCGTTTGAATTCTACAGAATTCAACTAACTCGATGGAAGTTAAAATAATTATACGTGTATTCTAAAGATTTTAACAGAATTCAGAAAATTCAAAAGATCTGAAGGAGTTCAAAGTAACTGGAAATGTATTCTCATAATTTTAAGATAATTAAAAATCACGGAAAGAATTTAGTGGTCTCGTGAGAATTAAAAAAATCAGAAAAGTTAAAAAAATTCAAAAAATTTCAAAAGAATTCAGATAATTTCAGAAAAATACAATACAAAAGAATTCATCGAAATCAAAATGTTTCACAGAATTGGAAAGAATTCAGAAATTTCAAAATTAATAAAAGAATTTAGAATAATTCAGGAGAGTTCAAAGAATACAAATGACTTGGAAAAAGTTAGAACAATTCATGGTGTATGGTAAAGATTTCAAGAGAATTAAACAAAAAAATGTATTCTGAAAATTCGTTTGAATTCTACAGGATTACAAATAATCACAGAAAGTTAAAATAATTCAACTGATTTCAAGATGATTAAAAAAACATTTTTAAAAATGCAGTGATACCGTGAATTCA
Source organism: Andricus coriarius (assembly GCA_932066315.1). Lineage (NCBI taxonomy): Eukaryota > Metazoa > Arthropoda > Insecta > Hymenoptera > Cynipidae > Andricus > Andricus coriarius. Next base: position 14,865 of record CAKNWT010306512.1, on the reverse strand, counting down.
ACAAATTCAGAACAGTTTAGAGAGTTTAGAAAATTTTTAAACAATTCAGAGAATTCAGAATAAATCAGGGAATTCAAAGATTTTGGAAGAATTCAGAGAATTCGAAAGAAATCAAAGAATAGTGTAAGAATTAAGACAATTAAGAAGAATTCAAAGAATTAGGAAGAATTTAGAAAATTCGGAAGAATTCACAGAGTGCAAATGAATTCACAAACTTCAAAAGAATTCTCCCATATCATAACGGATCCGCCACCGAAATTCCGCGTGAAAAGAAAACGTGGCTCTTTCCGCAGATCACGCCAATAATGCCGAATGCCATCTGGGCCATCTAAATTAAATTTATTGCAATGAAAAAAAAGTTTTATTTAGATGGCCCATATGGCATTCGGCATTATTGGCGGATCCGTTATGATATGGACGGATGAAGAGCAAAGATTGTCAAGCAGTGCTCGAAAAAAATCTCACGCCCTACTGCTCTGCTAAGCTATTATTTCAACAAGACAACGCGTCAATACACACTAGCAAGTCTACTAAAGAGTGGCCAAAGCAAAAATTCCGGTACTCCAGTGGCCTGCCGTTTCCACGGACTCCGATTGAAAATGTTCGAGGCATGATGAACCGCGACGTTCATGGCAACACTCGGCAGTATTCGACGGTTGCGGAGCTCCAGGAGTGTATTAAGAAAGCTTAATGTTTCAAAATATATTAATTCATCTATTTCTCTTAAGAACTGCTCATCATCGTCTAAAAAAAAATTAATTTCGCATGTTTCCTCATTTACTTTTTGTCCTGTCTCAATATTTATTTCTACTCTCGATCTGTTATGGCCACAATTTTGGTTTCTTCTACTACGCCCAGAGTCTATTCTACTTGCTTAATCCTCAAATAGTTGCTCGTCATTCACACCCAGATTTATCGTATCATAAAATGGGATTCTATTATTATTTGAATTAAATGAGATTTTTGCGGGAAAATAATTTGATTGTGGAAACGTTGAGTCAAATCTTGCCTGATTTATTCTTTCCAGGGTGTCGTTTGCTAATATTTTTGTCCTACCTCTACCGATTATCTTATTTATTTCTGTATTATTTATCCTATCGATTTCATCTCTAGTAACTGATTCTTTCCTGGACCAATTTTCTCTACCTCTTCCCATCAAACCTATGTTTTTGGGGGGTTGTACCTAATGTACTGGGATTGCAGTCTACTATCCGTTAGGGTTGGGTGGGGAATCGAAATTTTTCTTCTATTTGTACGTCGGTGTCCATGTCTGTTCGAGCGGTTCGCGAGATATCGTTCGGGGCTGGTGCGACTCACGGCCGCGGTGTCGCGCTGTACTCCCACCCTACCAAAATCTCAAGAGCTACTACCATTTTTTTGCCCCTAATCTCTTTTCTCTCTCTACCTATCCTCTCTTTCTTACTTTAATAATTACTTTCAAATATATTTGAAATTTCGGTCTCTTCTAATCTTGGTAGTGCTCGTCTAATTATAACTTGTTTTTGCCGATTTATACCAATTTTCTGTGATTACAACCTTGACTTTGTCTTCACTTTCCCTTCTACGTCACATTATCGATTTTACCAATTAATTTAATTCTAATTTTCGCGAATTTATTTGATTTTACAGATTTTTCTATTTCACGTTTTTATTTTTGTCTCGATTTTCCCTGCATTTTCGCTTATTTTTTACTTAATTATCTCTCTCGCACATGGCAACTGCCATTTTGAGAAATTTTGAAAATCTGGGATCATGTGTGGGTTTTTTATTGGATTGGGCGCCAGATATAGCGGGGTGGCTATTATCACGGAAGGGTTAAGGATTTAAGGAAGCTGAGAGCCGGTCGAGTCAGTAAAAATACCGATATAAAATATAATGAGTAAGCTTTATTGGTGCTCCTACCGTTGAAAAGACAACCGGGCCGAAACCCGTTGAAGATCGTTCTCCGGGTTCACTCTAGAAGTAGCTTCCAGATGATAGTAGGGCTAATAAATGTCCTGGCCCTCTCCGAGGTTGGGAAATCGCTGGCGAAGATTCCTCCTGGGCACTCGTGAGATACACTCTGATAAGAGATAACTGGTCGTAACTGGTATTGAGAGCACGTATGACCCGACCAATCAGTATGCGCAAAAGTGGCTAAACTGATCAATATGTTCAACGAAATTAACACCCAGATAGAATACCAACAGATTCGGATGAAGAACCTGAATTCGCTGGAAACTGGTTTAGATAACTATATTCGCTCGGCGAACCAAAACTGAAACGGCAATGGGCAGTGCCGTTTGAGTGCCGGTCAATCGGCAGGGTAGATCATAGAATACGTAGAAAGTAAATAGAAAAAGAAAACACAGAAAAAATTGAACGCAAGACGTAGGGCACCTAGTGAGGGTAATAATTATTGATATGCCTTCTTTCAGTTTGCATGCATTTTGCGAAATACCAGTTGTATTATTTCCAATTACACAATCTCCTTTGTGCTTAACTATGCTTCTCATTTTATGGTATTTATTATTATAAGAGAGTTGCAATTTTGTAACTTTTAATGAAAGTTGAATTTGATGGCTAACTTCAATTTGCAGAAATATTGTTTTTTTTCTCAATAGATGAAAATTTTGAGGTATAATTTTGTATCTAACTTTGAATGGGATTGCCGTCCTTATAATATTCCTTATAATATCTTAAGCAATTAAGCATGAATTACATATTTCTTATATAAATTTCTGAGAAAAAATGTTGAAGGTAATTACAATTGTCAGCTTGGACGTAACAAAAATAATGTTTTTTAAAAATCAAGTACACTTGATCTAGTGCTCCCACTCCCACAACCAACATCGTCCTGCTCACGTTGCGCCGTGTCACCTAATTCTGGTGGTATGTGTAAAACCTAAAGAAATCAGAAATTTTTTTAGTGATTTGAATTAAAAGTTTATCTGTTGATATGCAATGAAACAAATATGACGTAAAAAGGTATCGGTTTGTTAATAAGAATATAATAAAAGTACCTCTATGAGAAACTTTTTCCGTCTTAGTTTAAACGCCAAATCCATGGAATGAGGACAGTGGGGCGCCAACGTATTGAAGGCAGAAACTTTCTTTATATGCAGCAAACCATGATAATCCTTGAAGACTGGATTCGTTTCCTTGTCAGAACCGGCAAAAGATTCCAATCCAACTACTGTGTCTGAAAGATGCTCTAACCGGTGTACCAGTGCATCCTAATTGAAAAAAAAAACAATCATAAAGCATTAATAGATACACTACTGTCGGAAATTGTCTATACGACCAGCGCTAGTACTATTAAAAATCACTGCTGACTTTGAAACGTAAATACTCGTTCAAAAAGGGAGCGAGAAACTTTTTTCTAACCATTGAAAATCTCATAAAATTCCATGTCAAATTACTTCTAATACGGATATTTTTTACCCTTGGAACAGAATAGACCACGTGAGAAATAAACAAAAATTCAAGAGTTTCTCGAATTCTATACCTCGACTTTAACTTGTGGCATGACCTAGGAAAGTTGTAGCAAAAATCTGAAATTCATACTAGACTCGCTGCTTAAGCGACTGAAACTCGGCGCAGACAAACTTGGACATTTTTAGTCGTATCTTGAGAACCCGGCAAGACTAGGCACTTTCCTAGGTCATGCCAAAAGTTGAAGTCGAGGTACAAAGTTCGAGAAATTCCGACAGGAGTATAGCTTATTTCGAATCAACTTAAATAAGCTTTAAAATGCAGCTGATTGAAAATTGATCTAAATAAAGATTTAAATTTAAAAACTAAACAGGATTACCGTAAAACATCACTTTATAAGGTCCCTCACAGTGCGGCAGAACCAATTTTAACTGAAGGTTGCTTGCAAATAGGCTTTGTTACCGATTTCAATTCTTTGGCATACTACGAAAAATTTTAGCCTAAATTTAAAATAATCGATGAGACTCTACGGTGAGCTTCAAAAAATTTCCACCTAAGTATTTTCACTCACTGTTTTTTTTGGAGAATGCAACTACATGATGATGCGAAAGTTTTTAAAGCACAAAATGAAACTCATCTGTGCTGTCCTTTTTTCAAAAATCATCTTTTTAGAATGTTTAGTCCTCAGGGCAGTCGTAGCGCGAGTCAGAGGGATAGACAATATTCAACGTAGAAAGAGAGAACTGAAGACGATATCAGGAAAATACGAAGCAAGCGGGGCTTGATAATGCAAAATGGGCGAGGCAACAGAGACCAGAAGCTGACTCTTCACGTGGCGGACATTCTACGTGCACGCAATATGCCATCTACAAAATCAGATGCAACGTTGAACGGAGTGATAAGACTCCTTTCTTCAGCGGCATCCTGACAACTCGGTCACGCACATACAAGAAGTCCAACGACAGGAAAGATATAAAAAGCCTTGCACGCAAATGAGAAGAATTTCTATTGGAAAAGAAAATGGCATCAAAAACAAGAGCTGACATTCGAAGTTTCCCAAGTAGAATACATGGCTGGCTATTGGAAGTGTTGTGAGGGAATAACAAAAGCAATCTGGAAGCAGCGTGGCTTAATCTGGAAGGAGAACGAATTTCAGACATTTCGGAAATGGAGGTTATCAACATCACAAACTCCGACGTGCTCCGATGCTACAGAGAGCAAAATACTGACCAGCATCTGGCCGAGACATGGTGCACAAATTTTGCAGGGAATATAGTAATTTTCGCCCGCCACACATTCGTGTGTTACACCTTAACTTACTGGGTTTTTTTCGGTAGTAAATATAAACTGTATTGTACTAATGTATTGCACTGTACTACTGTATTGTTAAACATAAGGTTCTTTAAAGGAAAAGAGACACAGTTACTGGAGTTAGGATATTTATTGCCACCGAGGCGTTATTAACTTCAATACTTTCACTGGTACATGTTTTCGCTCTCAAGGCTCAACCTCGACTGGCTGACTTTAAAATTCAATTCCGGGCTTTTTTATCATATCTCTTATCTACTGAACGACCCAAGAAATCACAGTCTCCTTTTACTAGAAGCACGACTAAAATGTATATAAGATTGTTCAGTGTTCAATCCCTCTTCAAAGACTTTATCACTGAAAAAAATTTCTAGGTGTATTACCTAGAATTCTTGCTATCCCAGCTAGAAAGTATCGCTGGATTTCGTCTTCCTAAATAGTTAGCTGTATTGAACAGATTTTCTTGCAGCAAAGTATAGGTACAGTACTTAGAAAATTTAGCTGTCACGAGCAAACCAATTATAGGAGATACGACGTTTGAGCATGAATGCTAGAATGTTTAGAAAATGATGATAGATTTATCTCCCAAATTTTCTGTCTGCAGGAGATAGACGGTTTGTATATCTTAGCTATCTAGTTTCCAGTCCTATCTAGACTTTATTGGAAATTCAGCTATATCTCCCCAGCAATATATTTCTAGCTACAACAGCTAAACCATTTTTTTTAGTGTACAGAGCAATTACAGAGGTTAGAAACAAGTTTTGCATGTAATAAGTGCGTAAAACAAATACACATACCACATGCCGGGTCAAACTAAAAAGTTTCATTAACAATTATAATAAAGTCTTAAGAATACAGAAATATTAAAAAAGCAGCGTTGTGACAAATTATATCTGAAATAATCATAGATGGATGATTTCATGTAAGTGATTATAAAATTAATAAAAGCATACTATTTCGGCTGTTTATGAGAAATATTATCTTAAATTTCTATTTTGAAAATTCCATTCAAAATTATGTTTGTTTCTATTTTTTGAGAAAGGGATTCATAACCTCATGAGTGCATTCTATAAAGGCATTTAAAACTTTCTGTTGTCGGTACTATTGTTTTGTATACGAGGAGAAATTTAAAATAATTTCAAGTTGTTCTAGCCAAATCCATTTGTTAAAAGGAAAGTTGTAGATATTGTTTACTATATAGTCAATAATAGTCAATGGTCTTGAGGTTATGTACTAAGGTAAAAATATTTTGGAGGAAATATATAAGAGAGGTTCCCTTCAGTCGGTACTGTCACTCCCCCGCCTCTAAAACCTCGTTGCGCGCACAGCGAAAGAGCGAAAGTTCGAATGGTTAGAAATCTTCATGTTCACGTTACAGTACATTGTACAGCACGACAAGCATTAATACTGCGTGGAAGTATAAGCAAAAATGTTAAACGCTTTGACCATCACACTCAAAAAAATTATGGTATTCAAAATGTAACGCCTTCAATTTTCACAGATAAATAGCGACTTTATGCATATTGTTTATTAGAAAAATATTTTACACAACACAATTTATGTACTTTTTCAATTATATCACAATTTTTTCGATTAGAGTTAAAAATATGTTTACAAAACATAAATATTGCCACACTAAGTTTCCTGAAAGCACTTTCTTGTATAAATTTATTTTACTTCGAACAAGGAATTAGTTGACCAAAAAACAATTACCTCTGTCAACACATTATTCATGAAAATTATTACAACAAGAGTATATAATATTCAAAAATACCTTTCAGTTTTTAAATATTTTCATGCCCGTACATAAAAAATTTAAAAGAGTATATGTGGGCGTCCGCATGAAAAGGGTCCTTATGGCCGATACGTAATTATGTACATGGGCATATAGCCGGATAAATTCCCGGCATTTTAGGCCTAGAATGAACCCTCCAAATTGAAAAACCAATAATCGGGACATTTTTGAAGTTGCAACTTCAAAAATCATTTTTAGAGAAAAACGCACCTAAACTTGACGAGTGCCATAAGCACACGTGTTATACTTTTTCTTCAAACATAAAATATACCTACTTACGGTAGCTTTCGAGACATAAATATAGTACCAATAGATTCAGCATGGTTCCCAGTATCATATTTCACTTAAACCCGAAAACAATAATTTTGACCTCAACTTATGGTCCAGTCGATGAAGTCTTTTTTTTAATCCGGAAAAGTAGAATTTTTCACATATACGTTGGGAATGGCTCTATAAACATACTGTAAAAAGTCGCCAACCATATGTGTACGGCAACGACCGCCATGTTCGGAAGTCATAAAAAATAACATGTTTTTCAAAATAACTCGTGAACGGTTGATTGTAGGTCGAATATGTTTATATTAAAAAACTTTCACAATTTTATAGTGCACAAAAAAAGTTTTAACTCTTTTAGACGTAGTATCAACGGCTATGCTATGAAATTGGATTAATTATACAATTGTGCCATTTCTGAACAAATGAAATAAAAGCTGAAAATAACCTGGAAAGAACTTCGGAAACAGATCAGGCGATTTGTACTGGAGCAAATGCATGTGCCTGTTTGGAAAAAAACGACCAACTTGTTTGCATTAAAAATTATCAGTATAAAATGAGCTCAACTTCAGTGTACAATTTGATATGCTTAAGGGAAAGCTTTTGAGACGAAACTTCTTTCAATTGTTCCTCCATATTTAGACACTATATTTCCCCATTTTTAGGTCAGAATAATAATATTTAAGGCCTCTTTTAAAGCATCAAACAAGTAAATTGCAAAACTGAAACAACGGTGATTTTAAGTCCTAATGGCAACAATGGGAGCGAGGGCGAGAACGGCTACCTCGGTCTGTTATATTGAACCCTTCAAAATTTTTTTTGCTCACTTTTCCCAATAATATAACAGACCGAGGTAGCCGTTTTTGCCCCCGCTCACATTGTTGTCATTAGGACTCTTAATCAATGCTGCTGCCTACATCATAGCTTCAATTTTTTAATTTACTTGTTTGATGCTTTAAAAAAGGCCTTAAATATTATTATTTTAACCTAAAAATTAAGAAATATTTTGTATAAATATTGAGGGACAATTGAAAGAAGTTTCATCTCAAAAGCATTCCCTTAAGCAAATCAAATTGTACACTGAAGTTGAGCTCATTTTATACTGATAATTTTTAATGCAAATAAGTTGGTCATTTTTTTCAAACAGACGCATGCATTTGCTTCAGTAAAAATCGCCTGATCTATTTCCGAAGTTCTTTCCAAGATATTTTCAGCTTTTATTTTATTTGTTCAGAAATGGCACAATTGTATAGTTAATCCAATTTCACAGCGTAGCCGTTGATAATACGTCTAGAATAGTTACAACCTTTTTTGTGCACCATAAAATTGTGAACATTTTTTAACGCAAGCATATTCGACCTACAATCAACCGTTCTTGAGTTATTATAAAAAACATATTGTTGTAACACTTCTCAACATGGCGGTCGTTGCCGTACACATATAGTGGGGGACTTTTTACAGTATCTTTATAAAGCCATTCCCAACGTATCTATGACAAAATTCTACTTTTCCGGACTTTTTTATTTGAGTGAAATTTGTTCCCCGTTGACTGGATAATTAGAAAAAAGTGAATACCTCCTAAAATAGAACCGGCCATAAGGGCCCTTTTCATGCGGACGCGCACATATATATATATTTCTTTATTCAAACATACCTTTCGATTTTTAAATATTTTCATGCCCCTATATAAACAACTAATTAAATCATTAATTTTAAATCGAAGTAATTTACGGACGCTTGAATTTATAATATGATTATACACAATAATGATGATCACAGTCAGTATGAATTACTTCGCTAGCTAATCCTACAGAACTTATAGCTGCTTGAATAGAGAGCTTTTGCATGTCAGTTGGTTTTCACAGACTGCGATCACATGATTTTTACTTCTTTTTTGTTGAATAGAAGCGTTGTTGCTCTCTATTCTTATGGCTGGTAAATTAGGTGGTTTAAGAAATCTTAGTATAGGCAGCTGTAACTCTTCAGATGAATTTACCTGACGTTTTAGGTTTTCAAAGGCTTCTTCAGTTTCCTTGGTTGCTTATGATAAAGCATCATTCGTAGCACTGCAGGTAACACCCATTGTTGAATGAAGAAGTGCTGTAATACGCGTTAACATTGACACAGATTCTGCTAGGTGAACTGATTGTCATTCGGATGATTAGAAAACGATTTTGTTGTCCTCATACAGGCTCCCCAAGCTGGAATGTATTTCACTGGGACAAATTTGCAGGCAGATAGTTCAAAGTCCTGTCGCTGAGAGGCTATATTCGTCGCAAATGTGATAAACCACTACAAATAATTGATAAATATATTTTTTCTTGTCAAGAGCAAAAAGTGCATTTTGTAAAACCGGCAATATCAATTCTGCTAAATATATTTTTCAATTTAAAAAAAATCTTGTGGTAAAACTGAGCAAAAATGATCAAATATAGTACTGACGTTACCGTAACCCTACATCTCTTATAAATTTTACACAAGGCTGACGATTTCTCAAGTAAATTCATTTATCTTATGTTCTTCACGATCAATAAAAGAACATTATTTTATACTTTTTATAAAATCCATAAAATTTCGGAAGTACCGTAAGTAAAATATATTCAAAAATACTTATTCGTACGGTAATGAACATAACAGAATAAAATATATGGGAAGTCCGAAGTGGACTTATGCCAGGAAGATCATGTACGGATCAAATATTTAGCTTAAGACAGATTACAGAAAAAAGTTTGAGAGTAAAGAAAAAAGTTTTCTGTGCATTTGTTGATCTAGACAAAGAATTTCACAAGGTGGATAGAAGTGCACTTTGGGAAGTACTAAAAGAGTACGGGGTCAATGGATGGCTCCTACAAGCAATAAAACCAATATTTGCTGGTAGCAAAGCGAGTGCAAGGGTAAATGGGAAACTCAGTGACTGGTTCGATACTATGCAAGGTTTTAGGCAAGGATGCGTTATGTCCTCACGGCTATTTATTAAATTCATGGACATGTGTCTAAGAATAGCATGAAGAACATGGGCCTCAAAATTAACGTAAATAAAACACAAATTATAATGTTTGAAAGAAAAGGTGAGAAAACAATATTCAACATTGTCCTAAATGATCAGAGAATATAACAAGTTGATAAGTGCGTGTATCTTATTAGCCTATTCACAAATGACGGAAAGATAGACGGAGAGTAGATAGGCGTATAAACGAGGGTAAGGAGGTAATCGGTAGAGCAGGACCCATTGTCAGAAGTAAAAATATATCAAGTAAAGCTAAAAGGGCAATACATAACTCTATATGTAAACAGACTGTGCGGTACGGTAACGAGACCTGGATCTACCAAGAAAATGATAAGAGTAAAATTAAGGCGATTATCGTGAAATTACTGCGCATGATGGGCGGCAAAACACTAACGGACAAGGTGAGTAAAGAGATAATCTTCATGTCACGTATGAGTAATACAAAAATAATATCTTGCTGGCTAGTAACAGAAGTTGCTAGTATTAAATGATTTTATAATCACTGATGCGGGGGGGGGGGGGTGGAGGCTCCCCGAAACTGAAGAGACGAGAGTCTCCTTCATTTTTGATATGGGTCTTCTTACCTATTCTCGGACCGATAATTGTTGTCCTGAAAATCTTAATTACGCAAGACAAGGGGTTTGGTGAAGCCAAAAATAAAAAGATTTTCTTGAGTCGGAATTCCCAAAGAAGATAACATATATTTGGTGTAATCGTCAAACAAAACATTTCGGGATCACAAAAGGCATCAATAAAAATGTGTAATTAAAACGATACAGCTTACCAATTATATTTCCTAATACTACCGCTGGTGGTCTAGCGGAAATCACAAACAAGAAGGAACAAATACTCTTTCCTTTTGTTTTCGAATTTTCAGCCAAATCAAGAGGGCGAGATTTGAAATTTTGGCGCTTATTATCTTACGATAATAAGCTCTAGTTCCTTTTCACGTCGCGGCACACACACATATACACACACGAACACTTAACACTCCACAAATTCGCTTTTATAGAAAATAGAAAAACATCTATTTCCCATGAAATTGAACTATAGTCATTACAAGAAAATTGCTCCTTTTCGTTGTGAGATTCGAAAAGGTGCAATTCGCCTCAGACTAATTTTTGAAAAGTACGTTTTTTCACAGGCTGAATTTAATCATGCCTTCCGTCGGCAGGAAGATGATTTTTATTTAACGTCCGAACGATTTGAATTAAACCCTTTTCTTCACTAGATCCCTTTACGCCTATTTAGGCCGTTCACTCCCGTTACTGGTTAGACTTAAGTGTTCTTAACGAGGATAGGAGGTTTAGTGGACTTACTGAATTTCGACTAGCTCGAAATAAGGTAAACTAAACGTTCCGAACGCGGACGGGCGAGACAGGAATGTTCCCTCTAACTAGAGTAGTTCTGGTTGGTACCAGGTTGCTCGAGTGACTGCGATTATGATTTTGATGAGATGTGGCTCGTCTGTTCATAAGAGGGGTAATTATGGTAGGGATTTTTGTAAGGTAAGGAGGATCTTGGGTAGGAGTGGAAGGGATGTCGTGGGACTCATAGTTGGGTTCTGATAACTTGCAGAAGCCATGTGCATTGTTTTCTTATCTAAGTGCATATGAAACAGGAACTTCGTCAGCGCTCAGACTCTGGAGCCTCTAATCTTTCATGGTGACTTTCAGAATATAATTCCAATGACTAATATGATGAAATTGATATAGTTAATCAATCATTAATATAATTAATTATTGATTAATTCTCAACGCATAATTATCAGCCATTATTTCGAGTTCCATACTCTATGGGCATAAAGAGGCATTGTTGGTAGGCTGAGCGAAGCACGTGTCTTTGTTTTGACGTTTCCACCCATGCGTTGGTCTGTCAAAACGTAAGAGAGTAGAATCGTGAGGCGGTGAGTGAGATGGATGTATTGGAAAGAGAGAGAGAGGGAGTGGAGGTTAGCTTTGCTCGGCGGGACACATCGCCTCACAGCCTCACGCGCATTATCGAGAACACCCGATGCCTATACCTTGAGCGGATGAAATTGTGTCGCTTGCTATTTTTAACTTATTTTCTACAACCTACAATGTTCACTCATTTAAACTCTATGAACGCATTGTATAAAATTAGGTCATTCTTACAGCCAAGCATGCATACATTTCGTAGGGCTACACGCATAATTTCAACCAAATTTTTATTTAAGATTGAACAGAAATATATTTCTTTCTTGAAACATTTTTATCATGCGCATTTGATCTAATCTTACAGTCTTAATGTAAAAGATTTCTTTGTCTCGCAGCCAGCTCGCTGACTAATCAGTCTACAGCACAGGAATGCAATATGATCGGTCCTATCGCAAGCTCTAGGGTTACATGCGTTGCGAGATGCGACTTTGTATCTGATTTGTAGTCATGATTTTAATACAGTGTGAAATAATATTTCACATTGAATCAAAATCAGACTTAAAATTAAATTTACCCAGCATCGCTCGTAACACTTCAAAGAATGTGGTGTTTAGGAGACACAAGTTGACATATGTGAAAGAAATTCTTAAAGATGGTTTGGACCGCGGAAAAAATGGTTAGAATGTGTAAATGAGACCTTAATTCGAAGAGACATAAGAAGCCATAGAAAAACAAAAGAGAAAATGCATGGACGTGAAGAAACCTAGAGAAGTATGCTAGGACAGAAAAGTGCGGCGGCAAATAGTATAATAGGCAGCTTGACATGATGACTTTGTGAGGCTCTTCACTTGGGGCGATCGCTAGAGAGATTGATCAGCAGCCTGGTTCGGAGCAGTGTTGCGGAACGAAAGTGTTGTTTAAATAAACAACACGGGAATTCTAGATCAATCGAAAAAATGTACCAGGTGTATAAGCTTAAATCTGCTGTTTTCTGAGAGATGGCGGTAGTGAACATATTTAGCTACAATAGAAACGTCATGCTTTTTTTTGTGTGAGTTCGACACCAGGCTACATAAATCAGTGCACATATTCAGTTTTTTTATACAACAACATAAATCTTTCCTTGAGTAATCATGTCTAGTTTTGTGTCAGAAAAGGAGCATTTGCGGGAAGCTCTACTTTTTTGCTTCAATTTGAAGAAATCGGCTGCCGAATCACATCGAATACTTGTGAAGGCCTATGGTGACAGTGCTTTATCGGAAACAACTTGCAGATACTGGTTTCGTGGGTTCAAAGACGGTCATTTTGACTTGAGTGACAAAAAGCGTGAAAATCGGCCCAAAAAAGTTGAGGACCATGAATTACAGGCTCTTTTGGATGAGGACGATACACAAACACAAAAAATGCTTGCCGAACAGTTAGGTGTTACTCAACCGGCCATTTCCATGCGTTTACATGCCATGGGAAAGATCCAAAAAATGGGAAAATAGGTATCCCATGAATTGAACGATAGGCAGATGGAGCGACGCCAAAACACATGTGAAATCTTGCTTGCTAGACACAAAAGAAAGTCGTTTCTGCATCGTGTGGTGACTGGAGACGAAAAGTGGATTTATTTTGAGAATCCGAAACGAAGAAAATCGTGGGTCGATCCCGGACAACCATCAACTTCTTTCTTAAGACCTAATCGCTTTGGACGCAAGACGATGCTGTGCGTTTGGTGGGATCAACAGGGTGTCGTCTACTATGAGCTATTAAAACCTGGTGAAACTGTGGATGCTCACCGCTACCACCAACAACTAATCAAATTGCGCCGTGCTTTGCGTGAAAAAAGGCCGCATTATAAAGAAAGACATGAGAAGCTGATTTTTCTTCACGACAACGCCCCATCGCACACGTCAAAAATGGTCCAAAACTACTTGAAAACACTCAACTGGGAGGTGCTACCCCAACCCGCTTATTCACCAGACCTGGCCCCTTTTGATTACCACCTGTTTTCGTCGATGGGTCACGCGCTCGCTGAACAACACTTCGATTCGTACGAAGACGTCGGAAAATGGCTTGACGAGTGGTTTGCATCGAAAGATAGACTTTTTTTGACGTGGTATACACAAATTGCCCGAGAGATGGGGAAAATGTATAGCAAGCGAGGGAAAATACTTTGAATAAAGCTTATTTTATTTTCTGCAAAAAAAAACGACTTTCTTTTGCCTAAGGAACAGCGGATTTAAGCTTATACACCTGGTATACCCCTCCCCCACATTGCTCTCTTCCTCGCCGAGTTAGTCATGCTTACCCCGAAAGGGATATGGCTTAATGGTAAATTATAATAATTTTTAGAGAAATGATATTGCGAATTTTATAAAATGCACATACTTATCTCCACACCGTCAACAAATATATTTATTTAATCTTATTATTGACTCTTTTCTTCATAATCGTGATGAAATTAAAATTAATGAATTTATTGGCAAAATCTACAACCCTTTTTTAAAATTTAAGAGAGGGATGAATGGTTATGATATATAACGTCAGTACTATTATTTAAAGAAAAGTGTTTTTTTTTATATTTCCAGAATATGTGGTTAAATTAACATTTAGTTTCCACAAAAATGATATTGTGTGTTTGAAAAAATGCACTTTATGCTTTCGACACCATTAAAAATATATTTAATAATAATTTTTAGTGATTTATAACCTATGTGACAATTTTATGTGCGAGGCGAATGTAACGCCTCAGCGATTTGGCTTTGAACTAT
>CAKNWT010306511.1:0-10314 GCA_932066315.1 Andricus coriarius | reverse complement strand
CTTTGAAAGATAGGTTTCTAACGCGAAAAGTAATAGTTGATATTTTACAAACAAAATTTTAATTTTAATTAAAAAAACGTGTATATTTTCTTAACAAAAACAAACATTCAAGAAAACACTTTAATCCTCAACTAAATAAGATTAGTTTTTAATCAAACATTCGAATTCTTAACCAAACAATTGATTTTCTACCAAGAAAAGAAAATTTCAACAAAATGCATACATTTTTAATCAAATTTAAGGTTAAGGAATAAAAATAAAGTGCAATCGAATTGTTGAATTTTCAAGCTAGAAAGACAATTTTGCAACAAAATAGATGAATTTTTAACCAAGTAGTATAATTTTTTAACAAGATTTTTGAATTTTCAACAAGCTGAATCAATTTTGAAGCCAAAATTTAAATTTTTATTCAAAACAGATTAATTCTTTACCGAGCCCGAGGACTGCGATGATCAAATCAAAAAATGATGCAACATGATTTATAGTGACTAACTAAATAATAAATTATAATTATTAATACAAATTACAAAAAATTATCTACTTAAAATTTAGCTATTTGATTCTTTCCGTAACCGAATTTCAAAATCTATTCATATAACACTCTGTGTAGGGAAAAACTATACGTTTTAGCATAATTCTCTAATATTTGTTTTAGATTGTATTTTAGTTTATAAATTACTTTGTGCCCGTGTAGGGGATGTCCTTGCTGGTGGTGGTTCTGCTGATTCTGTAAAAATAAATATAAGGTTTTTTGTTGACGAACATTTTCAACGAATCCCAAAGTTAATGATCGAAATAAAGATACCTTTGTTAATCATTTTTTCTTTGAACAATATAAAAAATATAAATGTTTTAATTTGCCGAAAATTGTACCCATTTGTTATATTTCAACTGAGTAATTCTTAAAAATTAATTAATAATATTATACATACATCTTTGCTGAAATGGTAAATTCAATATTATAGAATTAATAGTATCAATCTATTTATGGTTTTATATTATATTTTAGTTTTTAAATTACCTGGACTGGTTTCCCTTGATATTGATAGTCCGGATAATGATGATTCTGTAAAAAGAAATATAGGGCTTTATTGTTAACGTAATTTTTTTACGAACCTCAAAGTTGAAAGGCCGGAAAAGATGATTGCGTTAATCGTTTTTCAAATAAGATAACAAATATAAACATCAAACTAATTTAATTATTATTATTGTTTATTTTTATTTATATTTCAGATCAATTTTAATCTGATAAGAAAACTGGTTTCTGATTCAAAACGTCATACGTATTAATTCTGTTATCAACTTGGCACAATTTATACTATTGAGTAATTCGTTAAAAATTAATTATTGATATTAGACATACATATTTGGTAAAAGAGTGAACTGAATATTATAGAATTAATAGTGTTAATATATTATTTGTTTCAGATTGTATTTTAGTTTTTGAATTACCTAGACCGGTTGCCGTTGATGATGATGTATCGGATGATGATGATTCTGTAAAAATAAATATAGGGATTTTTCGTTAGCGAAATTTTTCAATGAACCCCGCAGTCGAAAGGTCGAAATAAAGATGGTCTTGTTAATCGCTTTTTCTTTTAATACGAGAAAAAAATATACACGTAAAATACTTTTACTGATTTATTTAGTAATATAAATTTAACCATTTTATTTAGAAGAAAGTGATAAAATTGCTAATTTAGCAGTCACACATGCTACTGATTACGTTAATAAAATTTTACGGTTTCGGATTTAGAGAGTGGTAAGTATTACCTAAAATTTTTCCCCACGAATATTATTTTAAAATACTTTTCTCTATTAGAATTTTTGTTCAGTAAGTAAACACCTCTGAGCTTTTGAAATTAACATTCAATTTTAAAAGTAAATTTTTGTTTCTCGAAAGAATGGAAGAAGGAAGTACTTCTTATTAACTTTTGGTAAATTCAATTTTAGTTACCTGTTCAGAAATGTTCAAGGAATAATTTTCATCTAATAACTTTCAATTTTGAGAAATAAAAATAGGGAATTTCTTTTTAACAAAAGAGAATTCACAATCACCAAATTACAGTGAAAAGACGCGAGATCCTACAGACGCGTTTATACGCTACTTTTCAATAGAATTTTGTTTTCCATTATTAAAATTTGTAAGGTCATTGATGGTCTTGATTTATAACAATCTTTATAAATAATGAAGCAAGAAATTATATAAAGGATAAGAATGTTATTGACAGTAGATATAGATTTTGCAACAGTTTTAGGGAAAATTATGACACTGGTTGGCCTGCATGGTGTTTCATTAAAAAATGAAAAGTCTAGACGATGTCCTCTTAAAAAAATCAATTTTTGAACAAAAATTCACAGAGAGAAGTTGTCAATCAATCGAAAGATTTCGTTTTTGCTTTCGAGAGCTAACCTCGATATAAACAAATAAATAAAGATGTTCAACAAATTACAGAACTTTTTAACTAAACAGTTTGAACAATGGATGTGGAAATAGTTTCTAAAAAAATTTAACTAAATAGTGGGATTTTGTAACTAAAAGACCTAAATTTCTAAGCAAAATCAGGGGAGAAAATTTGAACTTTCAACCCCAGAATATGAATTTTCAATAAGAAAATTAATTTTCCAAAAATTATTTAAATGTTCAACAAAATTATTTAGTTAAAAAAAAAACTAATTTTACCCAAACAAAAAACGGATTTTCAAGAAAAATTATAAATCATCAAATAACCAAATCTAATCGAGGCAGTAATTTTATATCCAATTAAGTAGTCGAATTTCTAACCTCAAAAGATACATTTTTTACGCAAAATTTATAGTTGATATTTAAAGAAAAATATTGGTTTTCAATCATACATTTGAATTCGTAACAAAAAATTGATTTTCTACCAAAAGAGGAAAACTTTTTACAAAATACATAAATTTTCAACCACATAGTCAAATATTTTAGAAAATTGTCAAATTGTCAAGCTAGAAATACCATGTTTTTTACAGAAAAGTAGAATTTTCAAGAAAAAAACGTTATTATAATAATCCAAATCACAAAAAATTATCTACTTAAAATTAAAGAAGATTTGTTCATCTTTTAGAAAACAGCTTGTGCAAGGAACAAAAAATGCATTCAGAGTGTAAGTTTTGCATATTGAATGCTAGATTAAGCCACTTAATTTTCTTGCAGCCGAATCGCAAGATAAATTAATAAATAAATTATTTTATAAAAGTTTATTTCAATTATTAGAGAAGTCTCAATAAAATGCTAGATGGCCATAATTATTTTCTCGCACTTTACTATGAGTGAACACTATTTTATTAAATACCTTTGGATCCGCCCATAAAGCACTCCATGTGGGGGAAAAACTAGACGTTTTGGCAAAATTGTCTAATATTTGTTTCAGATTGTGTTTTAGTCTTTAAATTACCTCGTGGTCGTATACGAGGTGACCTTGATGATGATGGATTGGATGATGATGACGATTCTGTAATAAGAAATATAGGAAAAAGTTTAAAACTTTTCTGACACCGGTCGGCCTGCATGGTTTTTAATTAATAAATGAAAAGTCTAGATGATGTCCTTTTAAAAATAGCAATTTTTCAACAACAATTCACAGAGAGAAAGTTTTAATTCGATCAAAAGATTTCTTTTTGCTTTCGAGAGATCTAATCTCGATATAGACACTATAAAAGTTCAACAATGTTATTTTTGCAAAAATTGAGCAGGAACCTTTGAACAAATGATGATGGACAAGATGTTTCGATTTAAATTTGTGTCATAAAAAATTATTTTATTACCAATAATATAACCCTTCAATCGGTAAATAAATAATAACTTATGTTTTGATTGTTTTAGAATGAAAACCCAATTTCGGAATATAGTTGATATCTGGATTGAAGATGCTTTAATATATGATTGATTCTGTATTATCTTATGTTCTACTTACGAACAGATTTAAGAAACACCACCAACGTAAAAAGCAGCGACAAGACAGAAAAATTCATTTTGATGTGGATGCTGAGAAACGATTTTTGAAGAGTTTCTCCGACTGTAACTGAATAAATCTCGAATATTTTTTACTTGTATATATATACGAGCCATTATCTCATTCTTGACATAAATTCTCGATCTTCATCCTTCAGCCTTAGCCATAAAATAAAGAAACTTTATTTGTGTGCGTCGATCCGATAGCGGACCAGATTCTTGAACAAATGTTCCGAAACATGGGCTCTACGTAATTTTTGTCCGTAGGATTGAATAGATCAATAAGTTTTACCATAACTCAGATATTTAAACAGATTTTTCAAACAATCAAAGCCTCGGTAGAGATGAAGTTTGATCAACAATGATGCTTTGATTAAATACTATTTAGATTTTTTTGTCGAACCTTATCTCGTCAGTAGCGAAGCCAGAAATAAGGAGCTTATGTTGTTAATTAAATTTTCAAATCTACAAAGAGGCATTTCAACCAGGTCATCGAAATTTCAAACAAAAAAGATAAAAACTCAACAAAAAACTGCGAAATTCTCAAGTCTAAAACAAAAATGTTTTAGAATACAGTTGAATTTTCAACACCACAAAGTTAAATATTTTACAAAAAAGGTCATTTTTGACAAGGAAGATGAATCTTCTACTGTATAACAATTTTTAATCAGCTTAATTAAATGACAAAAAACTAATTTAAAAAAAAAATAGTTGAATCTTCAACCAATTTTCAGTTAAAAATATATACTAAAGGCCAATTCAATGTGTTAATTCACCAAGAAAATTAATGTTTTACCAAAAAGACGAATTTTCAACAAAATTGTTTAATTCTAAAACCAAAAAGACGAATCATCTACAAAACAGTTAAATTTTCAACCAGGAAATTTTATTTTTCAACAAAAAAGTCCATTTTCAACCAAATAGTTCAATTTCAATAAACAAATAGTACAATTTGTAACCCAACAGTTGAATTTTTAAACCAAAATATTAATTTTTAACACAGGGGTCAAGTTTCAATCACATAGTTTACTTTTCTACCAAATTATTGAATTTTAACACTAAAAGGACAAATTTTCTAAAAACCATTTCAATTTTCAAAACGAAAATATAGACTTTCAGCTCAAATGGTTAAACTTTAACATAGATAATAAAATTTTTTTTGAAGTAGCTCAGCTTTAAGACAAGTAATTTGATTCTTAATGAAAACACATTAATTTTCAACAGAGCAGATGCATTTTTAACAAAAAAGAATGAATTATCAACCAAGAAGATTAATTTACCACTAAAATTGACGAATTTCGAACTAAAATTATGCATCTTATCAAAAATGAATTTTCGACTAAAGTGTTCAACATTAAACCCAAGAGATGATTTTTAACCAAGAAGATTAATGTTATAATAATACAGTAGTTAGATTTTCAACCAGTGAGATGAATTTTTAAGAACAGAAATGAAAATTTGAAATATGGCGTGTTTGAAATAAATAAATTTTCTTCAAAACAAAAAAATATTTGTATATCCCTATATCAAGAAACGAAATTCGTTTGATTTAAAGGGACATTTCTCGCAGTAAGAAAATACTATTATTCATATGAAAAGAAAGGACTCTGTAGAAAAAAAACAATTTTCTTTGTCTAAAACTACAATATAAGCGTATATGTTGACAAAAACTAATTTTTCAAGAGACTTTTCACGATTTTTCAAATTTTTCAACCCACAAAATCGAGACCACATAATAATCTTAAAATCTGGACCAAGGACATCCATAAATATTACGTGATTGCTGACTAATCATAAAAAGTGTTTACCAGCCAAATTGAAATGTCTGCGAAGATAAGAATACGACTTTCATCGCGTGCGCTAATTTTGTTATCATAACGTAGATATTCATATATGAAGGCGAAAAAAAATTATTTTTTTTCGAATTTCGCCCAGTAGAAGAAAAATTTTTTTTAATAATATTCAGAGAGCTAGGAATCGCAAAAGTCGGTGGCACCCGCAAAAAATTTAACACCCTTCCCCTTAGTCAATATTTGTCTCAATCACATAATTTTTTTCACAAGTTTCAATCCAATCAGATTATATTTTGCTTAAGTTTGAGAATAATCTCTTAATTATGATGATATTATTAAGAGTTATTAGCGTTTTATTAATAGCCAGGAAATAATTTGTCTATATTATATAATTTTGTCGTCAAAAAAGTGTTATAAAGACAAAAAATTATGATATAATTTTTTTTAAATATGAAAAGAAGCTTTCTGCTTTTGAGTATGATTTTGTATCTGATAACCGACAAATCTTGTATTTGTATCTTCGCAGTAATTTCCATTTCAGGAATAAATATTTTTTATGATTACTCAACTTGATTCCTTGATTACTAAACTTATAGTTTCATGAATTGCGATTATGACACAAAATTTCCTACGCCTTCAATCGGTTGTGCTTTGAAAGCCGTATGTTTAGTTTCTGCAGAGATATTCCCTTTTGACGTGAAGCATGTATTTTCAAACTGTTTAGTACAATTGTACCAAAACCAATGTATCAAAGCAGATCTTGTTGTTTAGTTTTCAGTAATTGTTCATTTTACATAGTTTATTCATGAAAATACACAAATATCTACTACTTTAAGTTGAATGTTTCAATATAATTAAGCAATTATAAGTTTCCAAAGTTCGATATAGAATATTTTTGTTTAAAGATTAAAAAAGATGGAATGAAGAAAGAGCAGATCAAATTAAAAGTAGAAAGGGGACGCCTGTTGTCTTTTTGTTACCTCTTTTTTATTTACATTTTGCAATTGTACGATTTTTTTTATTTTCATTTCTTTTTTATTTCTGTATATAAATCATTCCTTGCAAAGAACGAATATAATCATATACATTTATAATTACACAAAAAGAACCATTGTATTACGCAATAACATTTACTTATGTTCATACTGTGTTGTTTACATTAGTCACATGATCATCGAAGTGTTTAAATCTCATTAAAAACTCTTTATTACTACTTTCTTTTATGATGATTAAGGCCAATTACCAAAACCCTTTCTTTCTTCCTGAAAATCGATTTGCATTTTGTTCTCTTCTTCCGCTTGGATGGTACCCTTACTTTCTTTATTTCTTTTGTTCTTTTATGGCTACGCGGATTTCATCATTCCACCACGCATCAACAGACATTCTTCCTAAAACCGCTGTACCACAAATATCAGTCTACAACTTTATTATATATTAACGCATCCCAAGTTGCCCTATCAACGCGTTCGTATGTTCTATTCTGAAAATCTATTTGCACTTCCGGTTGCTGTAAATTCTTAATCTTGATTCGCGTCTGTTTTGTCTTTTTGGTTCTCTTTCTTTTCCACTCTTTACCTAAGTTCATTATTGAAACTAAGAGGTAATAATCTGCTTTACATTCAAAAACGCTCATAACCGTTGTATATTTTATGAGCTCTTTCAGTCTTTTATTCGCAACAACAAAGTCAATTAGGCTGAGGCTATCTACTCTGCACCAATTATTATTTGTAATAAACCAGCCCATTGCTAATCATAAGCTAACCAATTTGTCTCTATCATAATTTGCTTTTCGTACCCCCAAGTTAGAATACAACCAATTTATTTACATCTACTAGTATAATGATTCTTTCCCCATGATTATAAATACCTATAGTATCATTTAAAGTGTCCCAGAATGCGCGTTTTACTTCAATTCTTCCACCAGCAACTCGGTCGTAGCAGCCTATGACAAATAGTCTTTTGATTCCCAATTTAATTTCAACATATAACCATCTAGAACATAAAATGTATGCCTCTTCACATGCTGTTTTGCTCTCTCATTCATAATCAGACCGACCCCTTGATTACCATGTGATTCGTTATCTGCTCCTGACGATATCTAAAGTCCGTTCTTTTAGTTCCCATTTTTTATTACTCTAATGTCGCACCTTCTTTCTTTTGTTTAAGTACTCAGAATATATCTGGGTTCCTTACGTGTATTGTTTTGCATAATTGTCTTTCATTAAGATCACTCATGCTTCTAGCCATCAAACACCCAGTCTTCATTCAGCGCCTGAAACTTAACTTTACCTGTACCAGATGTATGCCTTTTATCAAGCAAAGTTTTAGTCTATTTCAAAGTACCTCTATTGTTTGTATTATTCATTGTTTAAACTATACGCTGAATCACGAGCTGGATGCGAGGAATGTCTTTTGGGAGTAAAAATAATGTCCAAAATAGTTATCCAGTCGTCGTTAGGAGGTGAGTGTAGTTATGACGTCAGAACCTCCAAACTTCTTTAAATTTTGTTTAGTCATCAATGTATTATACTAGTATTAATTTAATTATCAGGATAACTGAATTACACTTTAAAAAGCACTCCGATATAGACAATTATTACTAATGTAGCAATATCAATTTAGAATGAAAATTAAGAAACCAATTACCTTTCTCAATTAAATATAAAGAATCAGCAGAAAGTATAAATAAATTATTAAATGATGTTTTTCTAGAAATTCATTGCTAGTCATCGAATTAGTAAGTTAGTACTACTAAGCAGATTAGTATCATACCCTTACTAATTCATTCAGGAACATAAATCTAACCATTTCATTTAGCAGAAAGTGATGAAATTATTAATTTAGCAATCAGACACAATGCTACCAATTGCATTAGTGAAATTTCTACTGTTGCGGATTTAGAGAGAAGTAAGTATTTTCTGAAACTCGCCTTAGTTTAAAATACATTCTGTTTTAAATAGAATTTTTTATTTAGAGTTCCAATTTGCGAACTTACTATAAAAATAAAAAAATAAACTATTTGAACTTTTTATGGTACGTTTAAAAATGACGAGTTGAATTTAGTAGAATCTGTGAAATTCATGTGTCAAATATCTCCTGCTTTAATGAATATTATTCGGTTTCTGAGTTTGTCGTTACGCTTGAGAATCTTTAGGTGTATTAATGATGCTGATGGACAAAATTCAATGGTTCCAATAAAAAATAAATAAATTGAGTAAATTCCGTACACTTGTTTATTTCATTACGTGCTCACACGAAGATTTTAGTAATCAAAATATAAAATTGATTACTTTTCTATAAATGCTATATTTTGTATGAACACAATTCAACAATGATAGTAATTAAATTATTATACAGTTTTGCATATGAGTAGTTTAAATTAACAATTTTTTGTTTTGTTCTAATAAATAAAGCCTGTATGCTTTTTCAGAAGTAATACACGCAAATAAAACTACTACGAAATAGTGCAAATTATACCAATAACAATCCTGCATTATTTGTTAGTAATTTCATTTTAAAACATACGTTTATAAAGTATATTCTAAGGAAAAGGCCAATCATTGTGGGGAATGCCAAAAATTGTATTGTTAACATCTTTTCTAAAATTGTATTGATAACCCTACGTTGAAAGACACATTTGGAAATGCTCACGGTTTAAACTGTCTCCGCTGTTCTGGAGGTAGCTCGTAAAATGCATTCCCGAAAAAGACACCATACGTAAATAAACCGCGTATCAGTACATCACCATTACGTAGCTCTCCCTTATGTATTATCGCTGCTCGATTGTTCTCCATTACTGAATTAATGAAAATTTGCATTGCATTAGTAATTGAATGGGTGACTCATAGAATAGTAATATTTTAGCATGTCTTTAATGCAACATTAGAAGAATCAGAATTTTGAAATTACCGGCTCGACCAGCCATATCAATGTGATAAAGCTCTCCGGTTCCAGAATATCGTCCGATAAAATTTTCATCACGGAACATTATGTCATTTGGATTCAGAATGACTTTCTTTAATGGTCGTGGTGTATCTGTTTAAGTAAGAAAAATATAGTTACTAACTATTTTTAAGATCAGAAATTTGATTATCACATAACTAATATATTATCGTAAATTAAGATTCTACTAATAATTATACAAGAAATTAAATGTTGAATTTAATTTCTCAGAATATCTATTCTGCACCTCACCAAAGCTGTTTCGATCTGGAAAGCTTTACGTTGAGCAAGCTTTTACAATACAATCTTATAATCCCCCCTTTTGATAAATATAATAGCAAATTAAGTATATGATTATCATGATTTTTCTATAATGATCATTTCTGATAAGTTTTTCGTGATTATAAGAAAATTAGTATAGAAAATAAGAATATTAAGACGTTGAAAGAGTTGATGAAATGAATCGAGAAAGTACAATCGAATGGTTTCTTTATTTACCTTAGATTTCCAAACAAATTAGAAGGTTTTAAGAAATTTTAAAGGATTTAAACTAATTTCGAGGGACTTTCGCGGACTTTAAAGTTTTGAAGGAGTTTGAAGGAG